>CANXYC012552463.1:0-146282 GCA_948193065.1 Aleurites moluccanus | reverse complement strand
AGCCTAATTGGTAATATACAAGTTATATATAGCATGAAGGCATAAAAATATTAGGCACAACTGGTGTAGAAATATAATTTAATCATTTTTTTTTTTTTTTTTTTTTTTTTTCGGGTTCATATCAATGTCCAATAAGGATACCATTTGGGGGAGGGGTAAAAGATGAGAGGCTTTTGAAGTATTCTCCCTTCAAAGTTGTTGTGCAAGTCATTCCCATATTTTATCAGCTGCATTTATTCTATGGAGAACTTGATGATTAAACAAGGCCTTAAAATGGAAGAGACCATCTCCTTTTAGTCATATATGTGCACCATGATTATGAAAGACATATCATGTGAAGCACGGGTAAGATAATCATGTTGGATGTCAATTTTAGTCATACAACAATTAAAACAAAAATACAATAATACCTCCTCAATATGGTAGCCTTTTCTAGAAGCACGAACAATCATCTCCATTTGAAAGACATATCCCTTGCTAACAACAGAGCTTATGATATCTTCAAGCACTGATTTTTTATAAAGCCTTCGAGAAAGGGAAGAAAAAAAAATCTCAGTTTAAATCCACCAGGCATGAGAAAAAGAATGGATGAATTCCATAAACTCATTCATATACCGGAAAGACCCTGTCAAATCAGATACACCAGGCCATAGAAGTGTTTGCGCAAGAACATTTGCTCCTCTACTTGTTAGCTTGCGCATAAGATTCCACCCATGTACACCACCACCTTTAACATACCGGGTTCCAGAGACTATACCTGCACCAGTCTCCAACTGTCTCCTGACAAGCATATCATAGAGAATAATGCAAGAAAACTTAAAGGGATTAGGCATTTAAGGGACAAAAAAATAACATACATATGTAGAATGGAAATTGTCTTACTTGATAAAGCTTGACAAGTACTTTGGCTGTAAAATATGAGTTGTAAAAATAGATCAATGAAACTTGAAAGTAGATAAAACTGCATTACTATTTATTAGATATTGTTTCGAAATTTTTTTTTCTCGATTCAGTTTCTTTTTCAATTACTTTTGGGAGGAAATTGAAAGATATACAAGGTTCCCAAAAGAAAAGGAATGCACAAATATTTATAGCTCACAAAGGGATTTTCATGTTAACAACAGATGACTAATACTTACATGGTGGGATAAATCAGCATCCATGATTACAACAAAATTTCCAGATGCATGCTTCAAGCCATGAATGTAAGCCGTTCCTGAGAATATAAATGCATTAAGAACCAGTATCTGAATATTATCAAACCTAAAAACGTAACCACCTACCTAAACCAAGCTTTTTAGGTCTAGGTCTTAACAACTGCATCATCAAGAGGAGAAAAAGAGAGGAAGTTAGGACAAGCAAAATCGATTGAACACAAAAAAAATGTCAAACATTAATGTTTCTCACTTAAGTGCTTACAATGTGATCTTCGCCATAAACTTGCTGCAACTGCTTTACAACTTCTTGAGTACCATCAGGACTCCCATCATCCACAACAATGATTTCAAAGTCAACATCCCTGAACAGAATAAGAATTTGCTGAATACATGGCCATTTAACCATTTCGAGATCATTATTCCAAAATATATTACAATGCTTTGTGCAACTAAATTCCTAAATGACCAATAACCAATAATATATCAGTTTATTCTAAAATTTTCAGCAAAACAGAAACTTGAGTTAACCCCATAAACTGGGAGAATTTATTCAATAAACTAAATTTTATATCTTGAGCTATAAAAAAGAGCATATTATTCCCCTCCAAAACTACTTTTTTTTCCCTGAGTTAAAAAAATTCAGGTAAATGGTCGACAGTCCACAAATCACGATTAAAATAAGATCAAATCAACAAAAATTGATCCATGAAGAAGATAATTAATTAAAAGAAAATGCAGAGAATAGGTACCGGAGATGCTTAAAGATTAGGTAGACGATCAGAGCAATGTTGAGGCGCTCGTTGTAGGTTGGGATTATAATACTATACTTGTTTTTCTCCTCCTCCATATTATTATTTTCTTGATTTTAAAACCCTAGACTACTATTTCTCTTTCTTGACCTTTGTTTCGTTTAATTATTCAAGACTTCAAGTTGGCTTCGTTTCAGGCGACGAGATCAAGATTGGTGTAGTCGGAGATGCCGAGCTCCGCCCGATTCTGGTCTAGCCAAGACCAAGATGGGCTTACAGTGGGCTGAATATTGTTTTTGACAAGCCTTTACCGTATTTTAAAGATTAGGCTTTTTATGGTGCTGGACATAAATTGACAAATAATATTACTATATATTTTATGAAGGGAATTTTACAGAGAGTTATGATGCAAAGCAATCCCACTTACTTACAACAGCATACATATTGTTCCACCATAACTAGGTATTTTGGTATTTTGATACCCCAAACACCAAATTCATTTGTTGCTTTCCTGTGGTTGGAACCATCCCATCCATTGAAGTCCCCATTAACTTGGGCTTCCCTACATTATATAAAGAAAATATTTTTTAATTAAACCATGATAAAGAAGTTTAAAAAGCTGTACTTTGAAAACATACTGAGCTGCAGAGGCCCACTCACGATAGACAATACCACCTTCTTCTCTATTAAATCCAAAACTTTGAAAACATACTGAGCTTCAGAGTCCTACTCACGATAGACAATACCACCTTCTTCTCTATTCAATCCAAATTTCAGCTAACCAACATAATGGTGGAAGCAGAAAGGTTTAACATTACACGTAGAATTACCACTAAAGACGCTATATATATCTATAGAAGGGACTCTCAAGATCCAATCAAGAGATCAATACGAATGCCAAAATTGTAAGTAGTTGAAACAATGTAATTTAATTTTGACTTTCAAACAAATTAATCATTTTTTTTTTATTTATCGTTTTAGAAATTTATTCATTTATATTTTTAATTTTTATTTTAAATTTTTAAAATAATATTTATTTAATTTTTTCTATTTATGCTTATAACGTTTAAATCAATGAAAATTAAAAGTATTATCTGAATTAATTTAAATCTTTTATTTTATTATATATTTTATTTTTTATTTTATTTCATTTATTATGTATTATATTATTTGTGTAAAAATATTAACTATCAAGATATAACAAATAAAGTGAGTATTAGACACGAGAGACACAAAAATGAGATCACAGCTGCACCTATGGGCACAAACTTCAACGATGCATAGGTAATTGTGGAACTCTTTGGAAAGATTAGCCACGAACATTTATCAAAAAAGAAAGTAAAAGAGAAGGAATAAGCTGGTATACTACTGAAAAACACCTCAAGACTTCCTTCGTATTTTTCAGTTTTCTGTTTCTGATCTCTATATCTGAATTAATCTTTAAATGTTTCCAAGACAGGATCATTGCTCAAAAGACCAATATTTTCCATGTCTTTCTGAAAGCTTGTCATTGTTGAGTTGTCATCTGTCATAACTGCTGAGATTGTGAGACCATGCTCCATCTAGCAATGATCATGCACCCAACAAAACAAGCTTATTTATAATACTGATTAAAGTTTTCAAGAAAATAAAACAGTCACATACTAATGTAAGCAGAAAAAACATCTCAGATAGATGGACGAACCAACTAAATTCTCCAATATGTTATGGAAATACTTTCACCTGTGCTTCGCAATATTTGCAAAGGAAAGAGGCATGTATTACATTCATATATTAAATTTAATTATGTCATAAATTAACCCACAAAAAATATGAACAAGCACAAGCCATTTAATACTCATGAGACAATGCACCACAATTTACCTCTACATATATTTGAACAATGGACCATCCGTGGAAGAAAGAGAAATCCTTGTCTCCATAGTCCATGCGAAAATTGTAAAATATACCCCCTTATTTATTGAGATTCTCAGAAAGAAATGGAATTTAGGACACACACTCAATTTTCGATACTCAAAAAGTCAGTCCAATCGGTTTATGTCTGACACTGAAACAATTGTTTTCCACAGCCTGTCAAGGATATTAGGTAAGAAATCAAGCAGGTTATAACATAATATTACTGAGCAGACGTAGAAACATCCTGAAATAATCACAGATCTGCTTCATTAGTTGGCAATGCCATTCAGCTTTATCTACATTTATGCAGGTTTATAATATTTAAACGTCATTTTGAAACTGAAAAAAAGAAAAGAAAGAATCCATCTTTCTAATCAAGAAATCAATCAAACACTCCACATAACACAAATGTAATGTATAGAAACCAACCAAATAATCCATTGAATGAACATGAAAAAGGAACCCACTTGCAATTATAGAAAATGCCAAAAAAAGAAAACAAATTTATTTAAAAATGTGAAAAAATTAATTAAGAAGGTAGTGGAAATAGACCCAAAGAAATTAACATCTTGGCCAACTTGAGGGACTCGCCTCTTATCTCTCCCTCCAACTCCAACCAAAATAAGCAAAAGCCTGAAACTCTTCTAGCGCTGGACACGGAGACATGATGGAAATCAAATTAGATAGATCTAAACCGTGTTAATTGGGCCCATACTGATTATAAAATTATTATGCTCACCACTTTCCTCTTTCTCTGGTTCCTTTGATTTGATCTGTTTTTTGGGAATGGATTCTCTGAGAGGGTAAAGTATATACTTCCACGTAACACGTGAAAACTAATTAGCCGTGAAATCTTACTATTCCCGCTTTCCAATAAGATTTTTATTTATTGTAATCCGACGGTCATGGATGGTCTTCTCATCGAACGCCTAGATTTAGTGGCTTCAATGACATGTAAATGACAAAGGTCGACATGTCGTTGAACGATCCCATGAACGTTTATTACTAAAAGGGCCCTGATATTTAATGAAAAGACGAAATTACCTGGGACATTTGAAAAGATGAAAAAAGTTGGGGTTAATTAGGGTTTTGCAGAGAGACACAGAGAGAAGCTAACATGAGCAGGAGCTTAGGGATACCGGTGAAGCTACTACACGAGGCCTCAGGGCACGTGGTCACGGTGGAGCTGAAAAGTGGAGAGCTTTACAGAGGAAGCATGGTTGAGTGCGAGGATAATTGGAATTGCCAGCTCGAGAACATCACTTACACTGCTAAGGTACTGATTATTTTTTCTCTCTCTCTTTTTTTTTTTTCTGTTATTTTTCATCTTCATAATACCCTAGATTTGTGACTGTTAGCTAAAATAAGTTCGAATTTTTATTTATTTGTAAATGGATCTGGTGCATTTAGTTATTAGGTTGGTGAAATTTATTTTCACTGTAAGCGTTATTGAACCCTGATGCTTGGTCTGCGAGAATAGACGAGAGTATGATCCTAAAACCCTATTTAAGAAGCTGACTTCGCAGTCGACTTCTAAATTTTGAACGTCCACCATTTTTATTCATTACCTCTGGCAATTTCTTTTTATAAATTGAATGTTGTTGAAATCCATATATTGGGTTTTGTTCTTCGTGGCATTGAATTTTTTAGAGTTGAATGTGTGGTGAATTTGATGGGCTTTGCTTGTGAGCTTGTGAATTTGGGTAAGCCTCCGAAAATAGGGAATTCAACAGATTATGGTAAAATTTTTGTGATTGACTGTCATTTTATAATTGAATATTGCTTTAAAAGTTGGTTGAAGTTTGTTTGCGTCTAATCACTAACATACTTGCTACTTATTCTTACCTCTATTTGAAAACTATACTATCTGCTACCATCTGTAGCAGGCCCTTA
This sequence comes from Aleurites moluccanus, assembly GCA_948193065.1. Lineage (NCBI taxonomy): Eukaryota > Viridiplantae > Streptophyta > Magnoliopsida > Malpighiales > Euphorbiaceae > Aleurites > Aleurites moluccanus. The sequence continues at coordinate 140,587 of CANXYC012552463.1, read as the reverse complement.
AGCGTTAGTTTGTCCTCACTTTTCCCTGTTCAAAGTTTTCAATGTTTAGTATTATTTTCATCGCTGTTTGAATTGTTTCCATTTTTATTCCCATTGTTTTAAATTTTTTATACATAATGCAGGGCAAGATTATTTGATTTATTTTCTCTACTGGTCTTCATATTGTATGTCCATTTGTCCTTGAAATCACAAAGGAAAATCAACATCAAGAGACGCCTGAACTTCTAATTGACATGACTGAAATCTGACATGCTCTTTTTTATCAATAAAAAAGTGAAAAAGAAGTTTAGAGAAAATGAATTGTTTAAAAGGGCTACAATGCGCTTGCAATTTAGTTGTCTACATTATCTGTAATGTATTATTATTGTTAAACAATATTTAATCTCATCTTGAATTTATGATGTGAGTTTTTGACACAGACTGAAACATACTCATTGTTTGAATTCAACGCAACTCAACTTAGCCTTGATCCAAAAATTAATTGGGATCGGCTATATGGATTTTTTATTTATACTCTAAATGATTTTGGGTCACGTCTTCTAAATACTCATTGTTTAAATAAATACAAATAAAATATAACTGTCCAAATGTTTGTTTTTGGTTGCTTTGGGTTTCGGCTTCAATAATTAGCTTATCTTCGTCTTTATCCTTATTGCCAATTAGTTATATTTTTGCTGTGCTTTTCCACAGGATGGCAAGGTCTCACAGCTTGAGCATGTTTTTATTAGAGGCAGCAAAGTCAGGTATCTAACTAATTGTCCTTAATTAGAAAAAAAAAAAATCTTATAGAGTTATGATGGTTGAGACATTTTGTTTACGATTCACAGCCTGACAGTTATGATTTGAAAATAATATGAAATTTCAACAGATTTATGGTCATACCAGATATGCTAAAAAATGCTCCTATGTTTAAGCGTCTGGATGCTAGAATCAAGGTATGCTTCTACTTGCAAGTGTTTGTTTTTTTTATTTTGAAAAAAAAAAATGATACTCAATGATCTCTAATTCATGAAATTTTTCATCTTCTTCAAGGGTAAGAGCACATCACTTGGAGTTGGCAGGGGTAGATCTGTTGCCATGCGGGCTAAAGTAAGTTTTAGATAATTTTGTTTTAGGGTTAGTCCTCTTGCTTCTTTAATCTTTTGTGCCCAAAACACCTTTATTCTCTGAGAAAATTCAGTGCATAATAAGAAATATCAATTAAAATGGTCACTTGCATCTCTCTGGTGCAGATTATTGCAATGGGAACCATTCTAGGAGTTAAATACTCCCACACCCCCTTGTGTGTGTGATTGGAATTTACCTGACTTGTTCTCATCTTACTTTGCAGGCTCAAGCTGCTGGCCGTGCAGCACCTGGTAGAGGTGCTGTACCACCTGTTAGGAGGTGATGCTCTCATTGTGATTTGGTCTAGAGCTTCTTTTTATCTCTTGGCTGGCGGAGTAACCCTGCTCTTGATATCCTCAAATTTGATGTAATTTTTTTATAGGGAGAAATGGAATGTTAGTGCCTATAGAGGGACTGTTATATGCTTGTATGCGTGCATTGAATTTGAATATCGGATAGATTCTACAATTGATACCGTGCTATATGTGTCGACGTGTGGATCATGGTTTTACATGTTCTTTTGCTATTAATTTCCATGTGATTTTGTGCCGCTTTATGGCCAACTTCCGTGCGAGGCTATTGGCACTGAAGTTATGTTCGATTTCACCTATAATCAATCAGTCGCTCTACTTCCCTAGCCTAGCAATTGCACTAAGGAAATTGTATGGGAGAAGATGTGTGCTCAGGTTTTCCACCCATGTACAGGTGGATATTTCATATCAGACGGCAGGGAGCCAGGTACTGGGAGGCATTTGTAGTAACTTCTAAGATATGTCATATTTAACATTATAATTTCCAATATTTTAAATTATCACTCTCAATTGTTATATTAATTTTACGCCTATAAATAAATTTTATAGAATTTATTTATAAATTTATAGTTTTATATTTATTTTAAATTTAAATTTATTTAGAATTTAAAATAATTAAATTTATGGAATTAGAAATAATTAAATTAAATTTTAATAAAATAATTAATATTTTTAAATAAATTTTATAATTTAAAACTAATAAATTTTCAAAAATTAAAATATTTATATTAATTTTAATCTTTTACATATAACATCGTCATAGACGCTTCTCTTTTTAATTGGATATTTTTGAGCTCTAAATTTGAGAAAACTAAAAATCTCTTCCCTCTCCCGATCTTAAATATTGTTATATTTAATTTAATTATATCAAATAATTCATTTCATTTACAAATAAATTTTAAATAAAATTCATTCTATATGTAAATGAATTCTCATATTTAATATATTAAATAATAAATATAGAATTTATCAAATGGAATGAATATTATGTTTGATGTTATTTATTTACTTATTTTTTTTTTAAATTATATTACAAGAATTCTAAAATTATATTAAATATAATATTTATTTTATTTAAAATTAATTTTATATTTATTATTTAATATACCAAACATAAGAAAAAATTTATAATTTTGTAAACAAGTTTTGAATTAGTTTTGAGACGCGAAAGAAAGAATTTGTGGAGTAATTTTCTACTCGACCTTTTAAACAATAAGAAAAATATAAGGATTTCAGGTTCCAATAATATTGTAAAAAAGAAGAAAAGTTGAAAATTTATGCTTTTATTTAGTTATTAGTAATGAAAAGGTACGAACTCCATTATTGAAAAATTACTATCATATAGGAACTCTACGTGATGGAGAATCATTATGAGCACAATTTATTGAAACAAAACAAAACCCCATGGAAATCCATGAAATCAACGGAAGTAGCCATAAAGTTCCAAGTAGCAAATGCACAAGTTCCAGGGATCACAGGCATCCGTCGTAGGCCCACTCAGAACAACTCTAAAGAATCTGAATGGAAGAAGGGAATTAGGCCCAGTGATAGGCCATGATGCGAACTGACCAGGCTTGCATATCGTTTGGTCATCCTCATGTACTCTCAAGTTTGTCCAAGTTTTCCCATCAAGTGAACCCTACAATTTAATTCAGCGAGTTATTTTCATTATTATAAAAGCATTTAAAGAAACAAGTCCTATAAACATATAACATTTCATTTTTTTACCTGGAAACTCCAAAATTTTATATAGGCTCGTGATCCATCTTGTCTCAGGGTGTAATAGTTGCACATAAGCTGCATTACCACACCTCTCACACATCAACAGGTTCATTCAACTAATCTTGTGTTACTGACATGTGATTTATAAGAAATTAAGATATGAAAGTAAAGTTTCATATAAATGAGTATTTTCTGATTGCCCAACCCAAAAAAAGGAAGAAGTTTGTCTTATGGTTGCATATCATATTTCTTCTCTTTCACTCTAAGCAAGTAGAAATTAGACAATTGTAAGTTTATCATTCTATGAATTGTTATAGCTGATAAACTGAAAGAGTTGTAACAAGCCAAACGAGAATACGAACAAACCTGATGATCCTGACCAATGTCAACCATCCACCATGCACATTTATTCCCATCTTCCATTCGAGGCCCGGCAAACAAAGTTCCCTAATACATAAGAACGTGATTTATTTAACTATAACGAAACCAAGACAAGTAAATAATTACAGATGTACAAGCTAAACTACCTGGTAAGTTCTAGATACCAAAGCCTTTGGGTCAGTGAATCTGGAAGTGGGACTGCTAGCTGTAATAGTGATTCTCTGAAACATAAAATGAACAAGATGAGGCACTGCATCAAATATGTCCCATTCATCTATCTATATTATAGAAGAACGATAAGAACACTCACCTTAGCCAGAACAGGATTAACCCACTGATGTTCCCCATAAGAAGTACCAGCAAAGTACAGAACTCCATTGCTGTCACCATCACATATATATTGGAGCTCCTTATAACTCGATCGCCTATGTTGAAATCTTATGCTGAAAAAGACATACAGCCATTAGCTATGACTTCAAATCACAGTCTTGAAATGAACACCACAGAAGCATAGAGCGAACAGTATAATCCAAGAAACAAATAAGTAAAATATATGTTTACAACATAATTGTTACAGATATTTTCTACTTTAAAAGCAATCCCTCACAAAGCTAACATAAATTATTAGGGCTTTAATAACAATACAATTTTTTCCCTTCACATCTGAAAATTGGTTGAAGCACATACAGTTACAGAAATTTTCTCAACCATGGTTGTTTATGCAAATATATTTAAGAGATTTCTAACAAGATAATCAGTAGCCAACTTGCAGAATGGTAAAATCATTCATAGAAATATCCATAACTATTTGCATGAAAAGATGACATCCAGCATCATATGTATGCTCAAGTGAAATTTCTCCCAGTCCAATTCCACTCTTAGCGCAATTTCATCTCCATATAGAAGGTGAAAAAAATAAAAAAACTAATACACTCAGAAGGCTGGACCACCCATATGAAAAATGCAAATAATTAGTTAATAATAGATACTTACTTTTTGTCACTTTCAGCCCTTCCTAATCCAGATTCTACATTATTGATACCCTCCTTCGCCTGCATAATTAGCATAGAAGAAAATTAATAAAGAAAATAAATAGTCCATATAGCACTTGTCGTCCAAAGACCATATTCTCCAAAAAGAATCATAACTTACAAGATTATCAAAAATTTGAATGTGCTTGCTAAGATTGCTCTTCTCCAACTGCAAAATAATATCACAAGCTTATAATCATATTCTTTAAGTATCAGTCACTAGTTGTCTCCATATCCAGGTTCTATATACCTTTTTAAGCAAGTGATATGGCAACAATGGAAATCGCACAAATGGCAATAAGTCATTAAGAGATTGAAGCCTCTCTTGGAAAATGAGGTCAGGAGTTGAAATTGCAATTAGTTTATCCACCATCTCCCACCCATACAACTCCTTAGCTCTCATGCACCACATCAAAATTGCATTAAGAACTCTTTCTTCGGATGTTATTGTTAGATCTTGATGCTGCAAAACCCCACAATTTGTTGTATGAATGTTTATGATTGATTTGACATAATACCAGCATCCCCAAAGAAACTCCTAAGGGAATACAGCTAATCAAGACCAGGTATTTTACATGTAACACCTAAATATATCAACATGAAAAGAGAAGAAACCTCTATCCTCAGATAGAGGTTTTACAAATGGAACACCCAAGTGATGCACTGATAGATTTGCTTCAAATCCACCATATGACTGGTCCAACCCCTTAAGTGCAAAATGCAGGTAGCTTCAAAAGTTTGACAATTCAACATCTATACTATCCATTTCAGCAACAACCTATTTTTATATAACATGCTAAATTCCCTCATTTTCTTTACAACTTACTGATCAACAACAGAGCAATAAATAATTTCCCACCATTGTCCCAGCTTTTTAAGCAGGAAATTCTAGAGAGAGCATATGCATTTCCAGGCATCTAATTTAATCCTCATTTCAACCCTCAATACTCAAGTACACTTTGAAAAGTGAGAACCCACCTGAATGATACCGCTAAAAGTTGTCTCATCTAACAAGGTGAAGTCAAGGCTTGCAGTAGTACAATAATCGAAGTGCATTGCAAATTTTCTCTCGCAGGTTTCTTCAATGAGTTTACATGGTGGAATTGATGAAACGGCAAGCAGGATTGGACATACTGAGTCCTGCAACAAAGTTCAAGAGTTAGCTTCTAAAGCAATAGCTCATTTAACTTCCGAAATTTGTCTGCTTCGTTGTCCATTAAACTTCTGCATAATAGAAAAACTCTTGTTGAATGACCTTCTTCCAATAGGACTCCAACCCTGCATATAATATGTACATGAAAGGTATCAATATCTTATGATTCAACATCAGAAAAGGGATCTCTTCTTTTGTTTTCAGAAGTCCGAAACCGCAAGTCACTTCTCCGTTCTTTTAATTCTATTCAGACAGAAAGCATATCATAACAGCAAATGTACTTATCATTCAAACAAAAATTGCTTGATTAAGTTATTTGGTAAGATCAAGGTTAACTACCTCCCAGAGGCATTCTAAAAGTGTTTTGCAGCATTCCTGATAAAGAAGAGTGACCCCAAACTTGTCAGCTAATAAAAGAAGCTGGAGTAACAAGTTTCCAAAATCCATGGTATCTTCCAAACTGATATCCCCACTATACATAAAGTCAAGCATAATCTTGAATGCTTCTGCTGAGACATCACTTAAATAGACTTCTGAGGAACTACACTCACTCATTCCATTTGTGAACATCTGCATTGTAACTATTTTCATTAGTAATGGTCCAATAAATTGCCAATTCAGAAGAACACCTTAGCAGCAGAGCTAGAACACAGACAAAGAAGCTTAGACAATAACGACATGTACAATTTTGTGTACAGTCAATCGCTAAAAAAATCAAAGATTATCTTGTGAATTACTTTCGGATATCAATGTGAAAAAATAGTCGAACTCATCATTTGATAAGACACTTATTTTAGCAGTTCATGAGTTAATAACTTACTTAACCTTGGAAGCATGCCTACTTAAGCATTAAGGATGTGAGGGAGACACAATAACAGGAAGTAGATAAATATGACTCACCTTTGCAAAGGGGACACTCCATAAACTTAGAATGACTTTATGAGGCCGAGCAACAATACCATGACCCTCAATATAAATATTCAAATCACTGTACTCTCCAGCTGAACGCAATTTTCTGAGCTTTTGCACATTGATGGGAAGTCCAAAGGGGAAAGTCATACAACAATGGGGCTGAGAATTTGGATATGATAATTCCACATTCTTACCAGAATCAAACAACTTCTTATTCAGTTTAAACCGTTCCACAGCTTCTTCGCACTGCTTTGCCAATGGCATCACTTCAAACTGTAGGCTCAAAGCCCACAAGGAACCAAGTTGTGACTCCGAAATCTAAATTGAAGTTGGAAAAGAAAAAAAGATGGTGAGATAAAGGGGTTGAAAGACACTCGAAGTCAATCTTGCAGGAAGCATTCATAAAAGAAACAAAGACAAGAAAAATTAAAGCAAAACTATTTTAACTGAGAATGTTAATAACTGGAAATAGAGAATGGAAAATGATACCTGGGTGCAGCCTGAGTAGATAAATTGAAGAAATGCATGGAGGATTGGATAAGTTACATCTGGTATCTGGACAACATCTTCATTTGACAAACTCAAAGGGAAATTACCAGATGCTAGCAAGATAACCTTGTGAGCAGGTACAGGCCTTTCATCTTCACCCACAACAAAGAACATGTCAGATAATTCCCAACTCTCCAGGAAATTTTCGAGCCCCCATTTCTCATATTCTGTTCGTTCATCTTCAAAATCCTGTTCGCCCTCCTCCTTGCCCCCATGTTCTCCAGAATCAACTTGCTTCCACAGTAACATATGATTATGAGGCAGTGACAACACATTGACATTTCTATAGCCAACATGCTTATCCCAGCTACTAAGTCCAACATACCGAACACTGCAATTTGGATTAGAATCTAGCCACCGAAATACAAGATTCTGAAAAGGGTATCTTCCCTTGCCAATACTAATCAACCCATCATAAACACAGATCCAGTAACTTTGAAAAGCAGAAGAGGAGCAAAGTCCAATACCTTCTGCATCAACCACAGTTTTCCCATCTACCTCAATTTTCAATCTCCGATTCCTGTGACTCCCAAGAATCACAGTATAATGAGGACTATTATCCCTCTTATAATGATAGTGTTGGCTCCCCACATTCTCCCTAAATACTAAAGTGATATCATTATGAGCGAAAGCATCAAAAGCCACACAACCTCTCCCTGCTTCCCGGAATTTCAAATCCTTCCTCCAAGCACACTGAAATGGTGCTACTGTGAGGAATTTTTTCTCTTTCTCTTCAACCATATCTCCTTAATCCCTATTGAAGCGGGAAAATAAAATCTTTTCTTTGTTCACTTGATACAAACACACTACAAAATTAGCAATACTTATAGAAGCCTAAGATACCAAGAAAGACACCGCCTTATCTACCTGGAAAGAAAGGACAGGAATAGGAAAAACAAAAAAAAATAGATTTGAAGACCCTCGAGATTTTTAACCCAATTAACTGGTTCTGAAATTTTTATAGGGTCAGATAAAAGAAACCCATCAACATCAGTTAAAGGAAAACACCCAACCATAACCTTTAGAATCAGATGCTGATTTGCGATACAGTAATATGTTGAATAAAGCCAAATTGCAAATGAAATATCGGAATCTGAGAAGAACCCAGAAACTGCCAGACCCACCCAACTTGACAAAAAAAATATAAACCCACACCACAAACAAATTTTGGAATTAATCAGAAACTATGTTTAATCCTACACCACATTCTAATCCAAGGACAATAACAGTACAAAATATCTCTATGTATAGAAATAAAAAATTAAAAATTAAAAATAGAACCTGAAAAAATCCAGAAAATGACAAACGAAGAGACCACGACAGACGAGGGATTGGCAATCCAAAATGAAAATATCAAGCTCGATAAAACGCTACAAATGAAAAATCTATATGGTGGGTGTTTATTTTCTTCACCTTATAGAATATTCAAAAGAGTACATCCCCATCTCCATCTCTATATCTAACAACAACTTGAACACGAAATATGGAGGTCCGACGTGAAGATAGATAGCAACCTAATTTTGATCAAATTTGAAAAAGATGGATGGATAATTATGAAATGAGAGAAAACCAACAATATATATATATATATATATATATTTGTGTGTGTGTGGTTAGAGAGAGAGATTTTTATTGAAAATTGCTTGTAGATTAGGATGGTATACACTACAAATCGTTCGTGGCTGGGTTGGAGATAGTGTTCGTTGTAGGCTAACATGTGGCAAATTTCGCACGTGTCTGAACCAAATTTATTTTGAAAAAAAAAAAAAGAAATATTGTGTGGGTATTGTTGGAGGTGAAAACTAAACCGATTCAACTGGCTAAATTAAATTAATTTGGTTAAATTAAATTAAAATTAATATTTTTATAATTTATTTAATTTAATTTAATTTAAAAAATAAAATAAATAAAAAATTTGATTTGATTTTTTATTTAATTTTTTTTTAAATCGAATCAAATTAAAATTATATATATATATGAATGAAAAAACTTACCTGTATTATATATTCATCAAATGAGATAAAAATATGTGTAGTAAAAAAAAATTATTATTATCATTTTACTAGATAAAAAATAAAAATAAAAAATCTTATTAATAAAAATGTCTAATCACATATTAGTTGAATATATAATAAAAATTTTTATATTTTTCATAAATATATTATTTTTTTCATTATTACAATTAAATATATTTAATTTTATTTTATATATAACCACATATTTATTAATTTAATATTCATTTAGAATTTAAAAAAATATCATCCATGAAAATTAACTTAAAATAAATAAAAAATCTAATTTTTGAGAAAAAAATAAATTTTGAATGTGTTAATTAATGAAATATATAAATTTTGGATTGTACAATATTAAATTATTTTTGAAATTTTTTTACTAATAATTTATCGGTGTTTTCCATATATATATATTATTTTTTACCATTATTACAATTAAATATATTTAATTTTATTTTATATACAACCACATATTTTTTAACTTAATATTCATTTAGAATTTAAAAAAATATCATCTATGGAAATTAACTTAAAATAAATAAAATAAAAAAATTAATTCTTGAGAAAAAAATATAAATTTTAAATGTGTTAATTAATTTTTGGGTTGTATAATATTGAATTATTTTTAAAATTTTTTTACTAATAATTTATCGGTGTTTTTCCTTAAGTTTATAATAAAATAATGATAATTTATAAAAAAAAAAAAATTAATTTAAAATCGATAAACCAAAAATATTTAAATCGAATCGAAATTTACGATCCGATTATAATAATGATTTGGCTTTCATGATTTTAATTCAAAATTTTAAATAAAAGAAAAAAAAAAGAAATTAATTTATGATTGAAGAATTTTAATTTAGCTTTGATAGCTGTTTCAAGTTTAATTTTCTCTTATTCTTCCTCTACTTGTTCTAAATAATAATTAATAATCAAATACAATAATAATATTGCTAAAGTCAACAATTAGCACAGCATCTTGCTCTGTTCAAACTTTCAAATACAATAATAATAAAAGAAAAACAAAATTCAAAAATCCAAACACTGTGGATAAATGAATTTCTTTCCCCCCAAGGGCAACTTAAGTTGCTCTACCAAACCCTAACCCCAAATTTGCTTGTACAAAATGTTGGTTTCTTTTATGTTAATTCATCAAGTTTTAATTTTTATTCATCCTGCTTCTGCTTTAGAATCTTGCATCCAGTAGAAAGTCAGCAGGCTCAGTTTTTGCGGCATAGCCAAATTTGGATGTACTATGCTTCCTGTGTACGCCTGTTAACTTCCCTGTTCTGGCATCCTGCTTCTGCTTTAGAATCTTGCATCCAGTAGAAAGTCAGCAGGTTCAGTTTTTGCAGCATAGCCAAATTTGGATGTACTATACTTCCTGTGTACGCCTGTCAACTTCCCTGTTCTGGCATTCTGATGAAATGTAACCATAAGCCTTGAGCATTCCCTACAAAACCCCAGGAACAATTACCTATGAGTATCATTCAAGGCTTAGTGAAAAGTACATATGCCAAAAATCACTTACAGCAACTGCTCTTCTGAGTAGCTAGTGTACCACTCATTAGTCTTGCTCCATTGCCTAAATCCACTAAGAGTGCATTGAGCAGTATAAATTGCAGCAGCAGTTAACAGAGATGGTGGAAACTTGAGCATGTTATATTCAACTAGGCAAAGCTCGATCATGAAGAATGATAGAAGCTCTAGCTGCGTGGAAAAACAAAATCGAATCTGCCTAATCAGTATAATTTCACAACCAGGAAAAGAAGCAGCAGCATTTCAATCATGCATGAACCTTGAGCATTCCCTACAAAACCCCTCATAAACCCATCATCCATGAAAATGCTATTATCAAACCTTCCTGTCAGATTGGGCAGCTTTGAGAAACCTCCTCATAAACACATATGGAGTTGGAACAGAGAGATTAAACTTCAAGGTATTAACCATCAACTTCTCCTGCAGGACATTAGAAACCTAATCATATATCTGAATTCTATCCCCAATTGCAATAAAAATATCATATGGAAGAAAAATCATATATTGCTTTGATTAAAATGTACCATGTCAAGCACTTCTTTTCTGCTGTAAGCCTTGTCAGAAATCAGAATGAGATCCTCCACAACAGGAACTGATACTTCTTCATATTTGCATGCAAGAAGCATGGCTGTCACCCCAACAAGCTGGAGTTTCTTTCTCACTACTGAATGAACTGCTAAAAATCTATCAATGAGATTGACAGTAAGATATAAGGTCTCGTTCATCAATTCAAACTTGTAGTGCACCTGTTAATTCCATTGACTTTGTTAGCAATTCAGATATATACATAAAGCTATTCATCAGCAAAGGGTCAACCAAGTAATTAAAGCCACAGTGCATACCTCAATCAACCAGTCAATTAAGATACCTCTCATCCTCTCATTAATGTCAGGTTGCTGTGCCATATAGCTTGATGGGACACAGGAGGATCCCTGCATGTAAATATTGCAACGCAAGTTCAGTAAATGAACTGAAAAGCAAGTTTTTCATGCTGTTGCTCTTTTTTCTTTCCCTTGATTTCCCATTATCTGATAAAATTCTTCATCACCAAAAACCCCAACCCGGTTTTACAAATTAAGCTTCAAGAAATGATGATATATACTTTTGGCCAATAATTACACATGATACATCCTTTTGGCCAATAATTACACATTCTTTCTAGACTAGATCTTTCCCTCAAAATGCAAATTAAACTAATACCTTCCAGTTCAATTTTTTTTTTGTTTGTTTTCTAGAGAAGATGAAGTATTATTGAGATTCAACATTACCTCTGCTTTCTTGTAGAAACTGTACAAATCATCAATATATTCAACCACTGCAAGTGGATTTTTCTTGTCACAGCTGTCTATGTCGATAAAAGGCTCTTCATCTACATCTTCCATTTCAACCTCTTCCTGCATGAAACCAAAACTATGATGGCACTCTCTCCTCAAAACTGAAATAGCAATAATTCAAAATTAAAAAAAAATGCCGTGATTGAATACCATGCTATCAATCTCGTCCAGCATTGCTTCTGTGTGTTGCACAAACATAGGCGCAGAAAAGTCATCAGTGGCCTTATAATGTTCAATATCTATGACAGTACAATCTTCTGAATCACTTGGAATTGGGAAGGAAATAGCTGGTTTCTTGGTTTCCTGTTAATAAAGTCAGTCTCAATTTCAATTGATCATTCTTCCTGCTAGTCTAAATATGTCTATCAAGCCAAACCCCAAGTATCAATAACAAACTAGAGATTTTTTATTACTGAAAAGAGGAAGGTACCTCAGGCTGCTTGTTAGCTAACTGGGCAGCAAACTTCCTAGGAACATCAAAAAGGATATGGGGGGAAAAATCTTAGAAGATTTAATTTCAGGATTCATCTCCACACTTAAAAACAAAAAGGGTATGGTACTGACCTGGTAATTGGTCGATGCACGGGACTGGGTGGGTTCTTGCCGTAGATTGATTGTCTCCTAAATTAAGGAGGAAGAAGAAGAAAAATGGTTAGAAAATGGTGAATGAAACTCTTTCTTTTAGGTATATCCAATAACAGAAAGGAAAAACTAAAGAAAAATGAAGATCTGAATTTGGAAATTTTCACCCAAGAACACAAAGGAAAATGGATTACAAGAACATTCAATTCATCTATCGATTAAACCATCTAATATAAGCAGTGATATATTTCCTCAAAATCTACCTACTTTCATTTCTTCTACTCTGTCAGCAAACAAACAGGGGAGGGGACTTTAGGTTCTAAGAAACTTACTCTGATAAGCCTCTTTTGTTGACTGCACAAGGGTAAGGAGCTCCGATTATATTCCGGTTGATGTTGCTCAACGCCCTACGGTTGTTTCCAGTCGCCGCCGTAAACTTCCCAACTCCGGCATGTAAACCCCCTAAAATTTTATATAAAAAATAGTGTGTTGTGTTAAAGCTTAATAGCTAAATTCCCAGATTTCAAGCCGGAAAGGCCGTGGTAATAATGCGAATTCAGTTTCGATTACCTTGAAGATTAGCGGGCCCGATCACTCCCGGATTGTTCTCGTCTGATCCAGCCATTATTGTCTATAAAAGTATAAAGCAAAAAATGAATCAAAATTTAAAACACGCTTATAGACACATCAAAATAACCCAATATCTATAAAGAACAACACAAACATGTCAATTTGAAGGAAACATGAAAGCCGCAATCAAGAACTAAGATAAGAAGTTAAACCCAGATCATAAAATCAAAAACCCACCTTGGAATTCAAGAATCCACTTGCGTTTCTCTATCTATTTCGATGGAAGATGTTCAAATTCAAATAAAGAGTTTCCTCTTCAAAATCGTGTCTTTAATTTTCAAATGCGAATCGAAGAGAGAGACAAGTCAAAAGAACTCCATTAAAGCCCAGAAATGGAGTGCAATCTCTGTCTCTTTCTCTGATTCTCTAGGTTTAGGGGTTTATACCAAAAAAGGATAAGAAAAAAAGATGAACTGTATGAGCGAAATTGAGACGCAAACGGCGGATATATGTCGGCATATGCCCTTCTCAATTTTTAAAACTAACGGCTAGTAAATTCTGACCGTCCGATCTCACAGATTAAAAAACTCGCGTTTTCCTTTGTGCTCTCAACGGTTACCCAGCATGTGCTGTTTTAAAAACTTTCCCAACAGTGTTCTGTATTATTATTATTATAAATAAAAAATATATAAATTAGCAATATCAAATTAACACTTTTAAGGTTGATGTTTCATTAAATTCTTCTGGATAACTGTATTATCCTAATTTTTATTATAATACATTGAATTAAAAATGGATTTAAAGAGGAAAAAAATTTATTTTTTAAATTAGATTATATGAAATGTTAATAATATTAAAATGAATTTAATAATAACACTTAAATATCATTTTATTTTAAAATAGAAATTTTCATATTTTAATTTCTCAATATTTTCCTTTTCCTTTTCCTTTTCGTACTTATCCATTAATTTAATTTAATTCCTACACATTTTTCTTTATATTTATTTTTTTTATTATTATTTTATAATTTATTTAATGACAGTATTATAATATATCTTTTTTATATAATTTCATGTAATATAAAATTTTTTATCTCATTTAATATTTTATTTTTTATTTTTTTTATTTTTTTATGTGTCATATTATTAATAAAATTTATTAACTAATAAAATATTTTAAATAAATATTATAATACACATAAAAATATATAAAATAAAATTAAAATGTTAAATAAAATAAAAAATCTGAATTGAATTTTAGGTTGCCGTAAAGTAGCAATTCCTACCATGCCGCATGCGCTCTTCTGCACTGGGGAGTGGGGACCATGGGAGCTGTTCTTATAGTTTCAATCGCCCTGAAGGATCACTTTTATAATGGCACGTGGCTAAAGCCGTTGTGGGTGAATTCGACTGTTGACACACCTGCAACATTTGGTTTAAAATTATATTTATGAATATAAAATTAAGCATTTGCGATTATAAAAAAAACAATTTAAAAATAATTTGTCATGAACATTTATGTTTATAAATTAATTAAACAACTTATTTTAATCCAATAATTTGGTAAAATTGAAATTTTTTTATTAGATCATATAGAATTTAAAAGTGATTATGATCATAAAAAGAAATGAAATTAGAAAATTAAATTTGAATGGCGAATAAAATTTTTTTATATAAAAATTAAGTTGAATGGGAAAAAAAAATTATGTAAAAGAATGAGACAAATATAAATCTTTTTATAAATTAATAATTTTTTTTTTTGGATTCATCCCTCATGGTGGACAAATTTTTCTAATGGAAATGGTGGAAATTTTTGTGCAAAACAAAAAATAAATGGTGTAATGAACAATATCCAATATATGTAGCATGATGTCCGTTAGCAAGTAACAAACTTTCAAAACAGTTTCTAGCTAATTTAAGAACCAAAAGTCCGAAAAGCGCGCCAAAAGCTTCAATGCCATTAAAGAAATATGTAATGTTAGAATTCATGAAGATTAGGGTGAGGGATCCGTTCTCTCACCTTCATTAATTTTGAAAATTGAAAATTTCTCTTCTCAAAACCATAAAATCCAAAACCTTGAAAGTGGCTAGCTAGTCTTTTTCAGAGTTGATAACAGAGTAATTGGTAATGGATGGAGAAGAAGGAAACTTGGGAGGAGGAGGAGGAGGAGGAGAGGAAACTGAATCGAATGCATCGAGCCCACGAGAAGAAACTGATGTTATTCAAGAAATTTCAAATCTGATTGAATCAGTGGCTCAACTTGGAGATTACCAAAAATCGCATAGGAAAGATTGTTATAGTCTAGTTAGGCGTATGAAACTTCTTTTGCCATTTGTTGAGGAGATGAGAGACGTCAATGGGCCAATCTGTGACCAAGATATTTCTTGTTTGAGTGATTTGAAGAAAGCTTTTATTTTGGCCAAGAAGCTGCTAAAAATCTGCAATGGGGGAAGCAAGATTAATCTGGTCAAGATTTTGAATTCTTTAAGAATTTCTAATTTCTTGTTTTTTCCCCTATTTTTTGGAATAATTTATTTTCTAACCTATTTTTTATCTCAGTCTGTAGAGAGCGAGGCTATTATGATGAGATTTCGCAAAGTAAAAGAAAATTTATGCCATGCTCTGGAAGGTGTGCCTTTTGATGATCTTGGAATTTCTGATGAGGTGAAAGAACAGGTATGTCATTTCAAAAAGTTTGTTTTCAACGACGGACTTATTTTTTTTAATTTTTTTTTTTATTTTTGTGTGAAATTTTTAATTTTTACCAAATATATGAATAGTTCAAAATCTGTCATCCAAAATTGAATTAAAATCGTATGTTCTAGCTGGTTCATTTTATATTCCTGCAAGTTCCTTTTGTACTAGTATCATGAAAATGCTCTTAAGATAAATGCACATTGTTGATCAGTTAGAGCTCATGCGAGTGCAACTTAAACGAGCACAGGGAAGAACATATACTCAGGATATAGAACTCGCAATGGACATGATGGTAGTACTCTGGAAAGAGGATAATCGTAATGCTGATCGTGCTATTCTAGAAAGGCTAGCGAAAAAGCTCGAGTTACATACTGTTAAAGACCTGAATATTGAAACTGTAGCTGTAAGGAATCTTGTCAAAGAAAGAGGACCTAATGGAGATAATGTCGAGCAAACCATTGATCTTCTAAACAAATTCAAACACATTATAGGAATGGAAATAACTGATCTTCTAGATAATTCTGTTACGCATAAATTGCACAAGTGTGCTTCTTTAGTCATTCCCCATGAATTCCTCTGCCCAATCACACTTGAAATAATGGCAGATCCAGTCATTATTGCATCTGGACAGGTAACTTATATTCCAAATTGGAATCCTCTTTTGTAATTGAACCAAGTCTATGGCAATTTCAAGTTATTATTGTGGAATTAATTTATGATTTTCTTCACCTTGTCATCGATCCACCATAGACATATGAGAGAGACAGCATACAGAAGTGGTTTAATTCCAATCACTGTACCTGTCCAAAGACAAGGCAAACTCTAGCTCATCTATCAGTTGCACCAAATTATGCCCTTAAAAACCTTATCTTGCAATGGTGTGAAGAGAACAAATTTAAGCTCCCCGAAAAAAATGATGGTGTTTCCTCCAAGAACTCCTCTGGACCAAATGGGGATATATCCTCTTTGGTTAAGAACCTATCTTCTTGTCATTTAGAACAGCAGAGAAATGCTGTGAAGAAAATACGTATGCTTTCGAAAGAGATTCCTGAGAACAGAATTTTGATTGCCAACAATGAAGGAATACAACCATTAGTTCAGATTTTGTCATATCCTGACTCTAAAATTCAAGAGCACGCTGTAACAGCTCTGTTGAATTTATCAATTGATGAGAATAATAAGAGATCTATAGCTCAAGAAGGAACAATTCCAGCTATCATAGAAGTTCTGCAGAATGGAAATACTGAGGCTAGAGAGAACTCTGCAGCAGCTTTGTTCAGCTTATCAATGCTTGATGAGAATAAAATAACTGTGGGCCTATCTAATGGCATTCCACCATTAGTATTCTTGTTAAAGAATGGGGCAGTAAGAGGTAAAAGAGATGCTGCAACTGCATTATTTAACTTATCTCTCAATCATTCAAATAAGGCCAGAGCCATAGATGCTGGAATTATTCCACCTTTACTCCAATTGCTCAATGACAAAAACTTGGGTATGGTTGATGAGGCCCTTTCTATCTTTCTACTTCTTGTATCACACCCAGAAGGCCGAAGCGAAATTTGGCAACTATCATTCATTGAAATCCTTGTAGAATTTATCAAAGAAGGCACCCCAAAGAACCAGGAATGTGCAACATCAGTCTTACTTGAGCTGGGATCAAACAACTCATCTTTCATACTTGCAGCACTTCAATTCGGTGTATATGAGCATTTAGTCGAGGTAAAAAGTAGTGGAACCAATAGAGCCCAGAGAAAGGCAAATGCTCTTTTACAACTTATGACCAAGACTGAGCAAATTTGATATGACTAAAATTCAATCTTTAACCTCTAGTCTTTTCTGATTAAAATGAAGTTTGTAAAGGTAAAATGTCCATTAATTGATTGTATATTTGTCTATTCTTGTATTTTTCACACTATGTACATTGATTTTGTGCTTAATTTTCTTTACTTCAAACGATATAGCACAGACTAATTATTCATTCTTTTATACGCTAATCTGTTAATGTAAGCAAAATCCCGTGTAAGAAGTTAAATTAATTCTAATTTCTATGTTGCTAGCAACTTGTTTCTCTATTTTGAAATAATTGTATATGTTAAATAATAGGTCGTTTCTTCTCTTTATTTTCCAAGATATATTGCCACCATGAAAACAGCAGGTTCAAGTTTCCTTTTCAGGGTTAGTTGGGAATGAGCTTGAAACTGTTTTTCACAATTGCTTTTTATTTTTTATTTTATGATTTAAATTTTTAAATTAGCTTTTGTAAAACATGATTTGAGAAAAGTAAAAAAATATAATTTTTTTCCAAACTATAATTTTTTTAAATCTAAATAAAGTAAATACAATTTAATTAAAATAATTTAATGACAATGCCAAACACACATTCAGTCTACGCGCTAGAGTTTACATGCGGCTTGGTAGTTTATCTTGTCTTTTGTAAAGTGATGTCGTTTCGTGGTAAATGACGAGTCCGCTTTTTGCTCGACTAGCGGTGTCGTTTTGATAAATAATTTATTTACTTCAGTTTATCAAATAAATACTCTCTTTCTTCCTATTAAGCGCCTAAGAAACAAAACAATTAACAAAATCATTGAAATTCTCAATTGATAAAACAACCTTTTCAAGTTTAGGCATATTTTCCGATATAATTTAACAATAAATATATATATAATTTAAAAATTAAATGCTTTATATATAATTGAATAATAGAGTAGTTTTTTCAAATTAATGCAATATAATTAATCTATATGTAAGTCATCAAATTACAACTAACCATATAATATATAAAATACAACTAATTAAAGTAAATTATTTAAGTTGGTACAGATCATTGATTTGAATTGCTTGCTTGATTTCAATCCCCAATTGAGCGAAAGGATGTCAAATCCTGAATTCCTTAATCAGTTGACTGCCCTTGAGAATTTGATGTTCGATCATTCTCTCTCTAAGAAATAGTTGATGTGGGGATATCTTTCTTTTGATTTTGCATGTTTGCTGCCAGAAGGTTGATTTAGTGGCTTTTTGAGGGTGATGTTATGCTATTGGTAAACCTAGTTTGGTTATTCATTGGCATTGACGTGATCATAATTCTTGCCTACTGATTTTCTTTTGCAACACATTATAAAAAGAATTTTCTTCTCCTTTCTGCAGCAAGGATTGGCCTCTGAGCAATATTTTTCATCTCTGCTGCTGAGCAGTAATCAACCCTGTAAGTTTCTTTTCCATGCATGTCATATCTGAAGTCTTCATTCTTTGGGGGAAAACGTATAGATATAATGCTCTTAATAATTCCATTTTTCATGCGAGTAAAATATGCATGTGCAATTTTGCTTTTCTTACAATCCTGCCTTGACTTTTTTCTTTGTTTTCATATCATGATTGATTCTTTAGTTTGATTATTGCATTGGTTTGCTGTAGGGGGCAAAATCATGCATCTGGGGAGCAACATGTATTCAGATATAATTATGCTATCGTCCCTGAGATATATTGACTAAAATGAACTTATTATCACTCATTTCATGATGATCATGTCTTGCATAACTTTTGACAGCAACATGGTAGCCTCATGAAGGTCTGAGGAGACCCAACACATCTCCTAAAATAAAAATAAAAATAAGTAGCCTATTACTTTACTACAAAATACCAAGTGATCTAGTAGTTATTCATTTATAAAGAAACTCAAGTCCTCTCTAACTTTTTTTTTTTTTTTTTTTTTTTTTTTTTTCTTGTTTCATAGTATAACTCACCTGCCCAACTATTCTTGTTTTTTTATTCATCTTTTGTCTTTTTTTTTTCTTATTATTATTTCCTTATTTTATTCATCTTCTAGCCTTTTCTTATTCTATTTCTCATATCATCTCTCTTTCTTTTTCTTCTTACTCTTATTTTTCTAGAATTTTATTCTTTTATATTGGTTTTATTCTTTGTTACTTTTGAATTTTGAAGTTTATTGCTTTTGATTTTGAAAGAGTACATCTTAGGTAATCCAAATTTTATTATTATTTAAAAAAAAATTAAAAGACTAAATTTTATTATTTATAATGTTTTGAAATTTTTAATTTTTAATTTTTAATTTTACTTTGTATTGAAAATTATATAATTGTTATGTGAACAATTAGTTTTGTAAGAGATATTTAGTATTATGTTTGGTTTTAATAAATTTAGTTATTCAATAATCACATCCTATTGAGTTATAATTTAAAAATTTATATGTTATATTCTAGTAATTTTAAAATTTATTATTTTTTTTTTTTGATAAAAAAAAATTTTGCTATTTATATTATTGACTCTCTGAAAAAAAATTCTGAGACTGTCACTAGACTGCTGGCAATCATGACAATGTAGCGGTGGACTCATTGGTTGACTTGTTCGATGCTCTTGCATGTCAGTGGGACTAGCTCTAGCATAACAAGTGGTTTGTTTCGTGTCTTTTGACGCTTGAATCATCCACTCCCTTGCAATTACTTCATTAAAGCAAATGTCATTTTCCAATTTATTTTAGATTGGTCCCTTGATGTAGTTCAACTTGGAGTAACTCTGTGCTCATTGACACAGCATAAAATATTCAAGCACTGAGTGCTACTGCAGGAAATATCCATGCAGCAATGGAAAGAATTTGGCGGAATTCCAGTCGGTAGATTGAAATTCTTAATTTCAGATAAATCTGGTTTGCTTGGCTCAGTGGTCAGTATGTAGCACTAGGATTTCCCCATACATATTTCACTTTCCCATATAAGAAAAGGCTGAACATGAACATTTTGATTTCAATTCGCAGAAAGTAGATAGGAAATGATAAAATAGTGGTAACAAATTGGCAATGGTTCTTTTATTCAGACCACAGAATATATATGTATGACGAAATCATTTGATTTGGAGTAAATTACAAAATATCTTGTGAAATTTGGCAAAATAGACACTTGAATTCTTATTTTACAGTTTCATTGTCGTTTTATTTTCTTAAAATAGTATATACTTTAGTCCTCTTAAAATAGTTTCATTGTCGTTTTTAAACAAAATAATATTTTAATCCTATATATTCCAAAAAAAAAAAAAGGGGGTTTAAATATATATTTTTTTACAGATTTTTTTTTTTTTGTTGTTTTTTATCGATTAATCACGTGAATACCGAATCTTTACCAAACTCTTGTGTATCCTAAAAGTTGATCTGGGTCCAATGGGCATGTTCTCTCCGCCATGACCAGGCCAATCAAAAACCTAAATAATCACATTCCCTTTCATCTCAGGTAAACGCATTTTAGGTCAAAATTACTATTAAAGTCCATGCCTTGTATATACATAGGCTTATCAATAAGTAAGGATTGAAATTGATTTATATAAAATTAATTATTTTATATTAGGTTTAATATCAATTTATTTATAAATTTTTTATATATCTTTTCTTATTTAATATAAAATATATTTTTTAACATATATTTTTAAATATAATCAGTCATATCCGTGATTTAATATTAATAAATTGATTGATATTTATTTATAAATAAATCAATTAATATCTTTTTTAATTTTGATATTAATTAATATCATTATCAGTCTAATAACAGAAGTTTGAATATGATTATCATCATTAGTCTAATAATAATATAAAAGATTTAAATATGAGTCTCATAATATAATTTTTTTTATATAATGCTATGATATTATATTAAAATTTATGACTCATATAAACATAAATTTATAAATAAAATTTATTTACATAAAATCAATTAATTTATATTAAATTTATCGTCATTCACTTATAAATTTTTTATATATTTTTTAAATACTTTTCTCAACAATTAGTAGTCAAGCGCCATCCAAATCCTAGGCTTACGTTTACCATACAAAGAAAAAATCAAGGAGCCAACCTATTTGTTACGCTAACTAGCAGCAGAATATTGTTTTGTATCATCTTCAAAAGATTTAGATGGAGCCAGCCATTTGGATCAGCTTGTAATGGGAGAGGACACTCTCCAACACAGGTGGCAGTTCCTACTGTCACCGCTTCCGTCAGTGACCAGAAAATCAAGCACCTGCATTGACCAAGTGCGACGGCCAAAATTGGTTTTCGGCTTCTCAAACACATGCCAGCCAAATGACCCTTCCTCCCTTGTGTATATTTTGAACAAATAAATCAGAATTCATCCGTGATCAAGGACAGCCAAATGACACATGCCAGCCAACATGGCAGTCCCTTGTGTATATTTTAAAAAAATTGATATATATGTATATATAATATGATGAAAATAAATATAATTTAATATTTATTATTTTTAATTAAAAATTAATAAATAATAAAAAAAATAAAAAAAAAAAACTGATTTATTCAAATTGAAAAAATCAATCTGATTTAATCGATTCATTAACTTTCGACACTTTCGAATTTTTTTTTAAAATTAATCAAATTAATTTTTAATTTAATTTTTTTTTTTTATTTAATCAACCTCTCGTATCTAAATTTAAAAATAATGCATTTAGCCAAATGTATTGTCTGGCCGAAAGAACGCTTTGGCGCTATTAAAGAATCAGTCATGGTAATTAATGGGTCTAAGGAATCATTTTCTTTAGCGGTTGACGTATGGTATTGTATGGATTATAGAGGTCCCATGCCAGATCCCTCCTCGCCCTTGTTTACCTGTCTTTGATACGACACCGCACCTTACAATTTCTTCAATTATAACGAAAGCCCATTATGCATTGGCCACTTTTGTCGCTAAGCTTTTTTGCCTTACAAAAATTCTAATCCCCGTTTTAATTTATAGTGTTCATCATAGTCTAATGCTAAATTTTTGTCCATTAATCTATTTCATTAATGTTTAAACTGATAATAGTAATAGGATTTATAGATTGATTAAGTTTATAATTATCATTAAGTTTATTTTTATTAATTTTTTAATAAATTTATTGAAAAATATATTAATGTGTCTGATTTGAATTCAAAATATTAAGATAATAGAATTACAAGTTATTTTTAATTATATATTTTTTATATTATTTTTTTTTTCATCAACACGAAATTTTATACACTTAAAATTTTAATATAAATTATATAAAAATTTTAAATTATAATTACTGTGATGATATGATTTAATTAGTGATTAATACATCTGAAATCTCTTTTTCAACTAAAACAAGAAAAGAAAAAGTCATATCAACTTTATTAATTGTCTCATAAAATTCCAAAAATCCTTTATAGTCTTCTTCAATAATTCAAAAATTCATGGTTGAAAATGAGCAGTTTGAAAATGATCAGAGCTGACACAATCTTATCCATTATCTTTCTGATAACTAGTGCCCAGTGTACCTTTTTAGAAAATTACCAAAAAAGAAAATATCTAAGACTTTACCGTGTGGTTGTGATAAGCACAAGCCACATTGCAAGAAAGAAAATGTAGTGCACAGCAGGTCGATAGACTTTGTATTAAATAAACTTCAATAGCTTATATTCCATCTCTCACACACTCTTCCATTAAAGGAAAAACATAAACTACGCAAAAAATCTCTCTTGTTTCTAAGTTAGTAAACTATCATGGATCCCTACAAGGTATCACTGCTAATTTTCCTGTGTTCTTCGTCCGAGATGGAATCAAATTCCCAGATGTCATTCATGCATTTATGCCAAATCCCAAGTCTCACATCCAGGAGTATTGGAGAATTTTTGACTTCTTATCACACCATCCTGAAAGCTTGAGCACTTTCGATTGGTTCTTTGATGATGTTGGAATTCCACAAGATTACGGATATATGGAAGGTTTTGGTGTTCACACTTTTTGTTTCTTAAACAAGACTGGTAAAGTAACTTATGTGAAATTTCACTGGAAACCCACTTGTGGTGTTGAAGTGTTTGATGGATGATGAGGCAATTAAAATTGGAGGAGCCAATCATAATCATGCTACAAAAGATTTATATGATTCCATTGCTGCTGGTAATTTTCCTGAGTGGATACTTCATATTCAAACAATGGATCCTGCCGATGAAGACAAATTTGACAATGATCCACTTGATATGACTAAGATCTGGCCTGAGGAAATTTCCCTCTGCAGCCAATTGGGCGGTTGGTTTTGAATATTAATATTAATAACTGGTTTGCTGAAAATGAAATGCTTGCATTTGATCCAGCTAATGTGGTTCCTGGTATTTACTTTTCAAATGACAAATTACTTCAGCTTAGGACCTTTGCTTATGCTGATACTCAAAGACACCGTCTCGGACCCAATTATCGAATGCTACCTGTTAATGCTCCTAAAAATGCTCATCACAACAATCATTATGACGGCTTCATGAATTTCATGCACAGAGATGAGGATGTATTAACAGAAAAATATTATTTCAGATTTTTTTTTGAAACAAAAAAAAATATTTCTTTAGTTTCTGTTCTAATTTATTAGATGCTTGTATTTGTCAGATTGATTACTTCCCATCTAGATATGATCCAGTGCGACATGTTGAGAGATTCCCCATTCCTAATGCTATTATTAGCGGAAGGCGTGAAAAGGTAATCATATTGTTCTGCTAAAATACTAAGAACATAGTTGGAAGATTATGATCAATTCAGAATCTAATTAAAAAAAATAAAGTGAGAAAGAATATCATGCTAAAATTGAAGTATTGTAAAATTTAATAAGTATCTGCTAACTTTGCTGATTATTAATGCAGGTGTTGTGATACCGAAGGAGAGAAATTTCAAACAACCTGGAGTCAGATATCGATCGTGGGCGGCTGACAGATAATTAAAACTTTTGCTCAATTATAATATATGATCTTATTTTTCTTAATTTTTTCTTAATTTTGTTTTTTTATTGATTCCAGGCAAGAATGATTCCTCATCCGACTGGTTAATGCGTTATCTGATCCTCGAATTACCTAATGAGGTTCGCAGCATCTGGGTCTCTTACTGGTCTCAGGTTAAACTCCATTCTCCATTGAATTCTATTCCTTTTCAGTTGTATGAATGAACAATTACATAATAAATGTGTTATGGATTTGGTTGTGTTGCAGTGTGACAAATCTCTGGGGCAGAAGCTTGCTTCTCGGCTCAACGTGAGGCCAAACATCTGAAATCTGAAGCTGATTCCATCATCATGAGTTGCATGTAGTTGAAGAGAGACAGAGAGACAAAATCATTGTCAATTATGCTGTAAAATACTAAAGAATAATCAAGTGCGTTTATCATGCAAACAAATATCAGATCTTCGTGTGCTGTATATACAAAAAAAATAAAAAAATTACAGCATCATCAGCGTAGGATATGATGATGTACTACAGCTATATGTATATATGGTCTGTTGGATCCATTTTTCTCTGTTGTTTCTGAAATTTCGCCACTTAAATCAGCTAAAATTTATATTTCCAATCTTCAATCAACCTAAAATCGTAATCAAAGCCAGTTCCATCTATCAGGTTTCTACATCACTACCAATTGCAAATTTATACTCCAATTCCCAATCTGCGCAGGTACGTTTTCTCTCTTTATTTTCCCTATCCATACAAGAACAAAATCTATTGTGTTATTAATTAGAATTATTTATGTTGTTATTGTGTGGTTAAATGCCAATTTTCACTTAATTTCGTTTGATTACTTCTAGGAGTTGGCTTGGTTGTTGGTTGATTACTCTTCATCTCCACTTGATAAGCAGAAATGGATTTAACCCAGTAAGTTCATCCATTCTCATATTGATTTGGTTTTGTTTGTTGTGCTAGCTGTTTAAAACTATATTTGTTCTTACTAAGTTCATCAAATAAACGACCGATTCATTCAATAGATAAACTGATGTAATATGTACAAAAGTAATAAAACAGATAATAAGATAATTAGAATGAGCATTTGGTTCGGTATATGTAGATCATCTTTAAAGTTGTAAAAAATAATAAGATAAAAGATAATAAACAAACCAATTAAATGAATTGGATCATTCCTTAAAAAAAATAAAAAAAATTGGATCACACCAATCGATTGTATATATTAAATGAATATTTGATAAAAAAATTTATGCAACTTTTAACTTTTTTATTTTTAAAAGCTTATAATATTATTAGATGGTGAAATAGCAGTTGTTTGAATCTTTTAATGTTAATACTTATTTAAATAAAAAGAATAAATTAATCTATATAAATAAAAAAATAAATATTAATATTTATCCTTAATAGTCATTAAATATATTAATAGTTAATAGCTAATAATAATTATATTAAACACTTATAACAATTAAATATTAGATAACACCTATTAGTTATCAGCCACCAGCAATAGCTGTTATAAACAGTCAAACTAAATAGAATTTAAAGTTAAAGTATAAAAAAAATAATTAATTACTATTTAATTTTTAAAATTTATTGAAATTAATGAAATAATCCCTTCATTTTGAGAAATTCATTATTTAGTTCCTATTTTTAGATTTCGTGAATGAAATGGTCTTTTCGTTTATTTTTATCTTAAATATCTATAAAATGATTAAAATACTTTTTACTTGTCATTAAATTTTTCAAATCAGTTAATATTAAATTAGAAATTATTTCGTTAATTTCAATAAATTTTAAGAACTAAATAGTAATTAATCTTTAAACTTCTGGTTATTTAATAGAAAATTTTTAAATCTTTTTTTATAATTTTTTTTTTTAGGTTATAGGTTTATATGTAAAGAGAGAGAAATTAATTTAAAAGAAAATAAAAGAATAATATTTTAGATATTAAAAGTTTTTTTTTTTAATTTTTTAACGGAATTTGTAAAAAAAAAAAAAAAAAATTGGACTGAATGATTAATTTGTGTGATAAAATCAAAATATAATAATTAAATAGTGAATTTTTTAAAATATAAGGATTACTTTGTCAATTTCAGGTACTAAATAATAATTAAATCAAAAAATATTTAAAACTCTCTATACACATCATTTTTTTTTATAAAATTTTAAAATTTTTGTATAATTTTAAGTATTTAAAAAAAATGAAAAATTATGTTAAAATAATTAAGTATTTAATATGAAAACTTAAGTGTTTGTTTTAATTTTTTTATTTATATATTATAATTTTATTTGAATAAATTAAGTAAAAAAATAATAATAATATAAAAAAAATAAACAATTAATTAAAATAATATTTTTATATATTTTAATTGATTTCATTTTTATATTCTCTCATATATTTTTTTATTAAATTTTGAGATTAATAATTTAAATCTGTATATAACTATAAAAATAATGATGGAGACAACAGTTCAGAAATATATCAAAATATTTAAATTCTATTTTTTAATAACTCACCATAATAAACCATATAAACTCAAAATTATTTAAAAGTAAATGTTAAACTAAAATTTGAATTTCAAAACATGTATAACAAATATAAATAAATTAAAATATTAAACATTCATTATTGTCAAAGAAAATAATTAATAAAAAACGCAGAGATGACAATTTCTAAAATCAAAACTCTCCGTATGGCTTGTTATAAGTGTCGTACTACTGACTACACAAATATGAGTAGCAATTAAGGAGTCGTAACAAACAAGCACTTATGCCTAATTAATTCTCCATTTAAAAAAAAAAAACTATTTCATATTAAGAATTTTAATTTAATAATATTAAAATCATTTTAAAATTATTTAATTAAAATAATTTAAAATTAATTAAAATCAAATAAAAAATATTCATACCTTAATTAAATAAAATTATTATGAAATACAGGAACTTGCATAGCATTAATCTTTTCTTAACTCATGAATTACACCAATTATTTACATTTTACGCAATAAGCTGCGTTTTAAGAGGAAATTAATATTAAAATTAGGAGTTTTATAATTTTTGAAGTGTTTGGATAAAAAAAAGAAATTAGATTATTTTTAATATTTACCACAAATTTTAAAAATTTAAGAGGAAAATTTTATAATTAACGTTCGTTTTTAACAAAATTAAATTATTTTAATAAAATATTATTTTTTACATTTTTATCCAAATACCCCCCTTAATATAAAAAGATGATGTGGTGAAAACTTGGTCTGCACAAAAATTCGTAATGTTTACTCCTTTTAAGTCTGGATTTAATTTCATAGTGATGTATTAAATTCCTCTTTGTTTCCGACGCCATTAGAATAAAATTGAAAATCACAATAATAGAAAAAACAAAGAAGAATTTTATATAAAGTTTAAAGACAGTAGCAATTGAGTCGACTATTTAAACCACTGTGTAAATCAAAATAAATCCTTTGGCATGCTATTTATAGAGTATGAATCAGTATTAAGACATGATAAATTAAAATAGAAAGTAAAAATATACAAAATTTTGGAGAAAATTTTACACAGAGTTCAATAAGAAAATGTAATTTCGAGGTATAATAGTTCTAAAATATGGTAATCGTTTAAAGTTTTCAACACCTCTAAAACATTGTTATATACCTATAATCATACATGATATAACAATTTTATATCAATATTCTCGTTTCATTTCATTCATCTGTCATTATCAATTAATATTACTATATTCATAACATATCATACATTTTAGATAACGATCATATGTATTAATTATATAATATTTTATACGTTTTTATCTCACTTAGTTATTAGAAATACATAGAAAAACTCAAACTTGATATTTATTTTACAAAAAATATCTAATCTCAACTGAAAAAGAAAATTTGAGAATCAATTTATTTTTAACCTAAAAAATATTAAATCATTAATTAAATAATTATAAAATATTGAATAAATTCTTAATATAACAAATAGATAAATATATATATTATCTGATAATAAATTTTAATTTTGATTTTTTCCTCGAATTCCTCAATATTAAAAGAAAAATAATGTTCTTACGAAATCATATAATTAAAACCCAAGTTACTTATTATCAGTTTATCACAAAAAATAGGTGAAAAATCTGAGTTGAGCGGGCTGTTGTGTTTTTATACACAGCAGTTTTCATGTGGTCAATTTTAGCCACTTAAAAAATTTTAAAAAAATTTTAAAAAATTATATTTTGATAGTGTTTGATGTAATGAATCTATTGATATATTTTTCATTCTAAACAAAAATCATTTAGACTGTTAAAAATGTATTGGAAATGCGTTAAATTTAGACCGTTAAATATAATATATAAAATTTCTAATACATTTTTAGCAGTGCAAATGGTTTTTGTTTAGAATGAAAAATACATCAATAGATTCATTACATCAAATACTATCAAAATATAATTTTTTAAATTTTTTTTTAAATTTTTTAAATAATTAAAATTAGTCACATGAGAGATTAATGTGTAAAAAAATACAATAACCCCCTCAACCCGAAAAATCTACAAGTAAATAGGCATGTAGAATCTATTAAATAAAAAGAGGAAGGGGGCATTTAAAGTGGACCCAGAATTCAACCTTTGGGAGCAAATCACAGGCCGAAGCCCATTCTAATCTCTTTGGACTTTCATCAATATTATCAATTTTTGCAGCTTCGACACTATACTTGGTAAAATTCCAAAGCTGCACCCGTCAAAATCTATCTTCAATTCAGCACTTTATGTGGCACACGTTTCTACGCATTCATGCATACATGTCATAAAAAGAGTGGTTCATCTCACTTATCGTAAGCGGTTGTGAGTTGGTTTTAGCAAAACACCAAAACTCGGATAAGCAACCATCTCTTGATGACGATTTCAATTATTTTATTAATTTAATAATTGAAATTAGAATATTAAAAATCTATGAATAGAATTAGAATATTAAAAATCTTAAATTTTACAGGTAAATATTTTAAAAATAAATTATGCAAAAATTTATTAACAAATAAATTTAAAAATAAATATAATATTTCAAATGTTATACATTTGAAAAAAAGAAATGTACATTCATATAGTATTTAAAACATGCAAAATCATTAATTTTTTTAAATATAATACCACTTAAAATAAATAGTTTTTGATGAATTTAAGTTGGACTTTTTCTTGTTTCTCTAACAAATTAATAATATCATCTAAAGCCAACACAAATTCAACTAAACTGAAAATTGATAATAAATCTAAAAAATAAATTATTATAAAAAATAATTTTAAATAAATATTTTATTTAATCTTAATTTTTTAATATTATATATATAATAGATTATGATATTTTATTAAAATATAAATTTATTGTTATTTATTTTTACTTAAAATTTAAATATTGTTGAATCTTATCTCTAATTTTTTTTATTATATCTATAAGTTTTGAGGTTGAATTTTTTAATTTTTGTTTAATTTATTTAATTTATATTTAACTGATAATATATTTTTTTATTTAATTTATATTGAATTGATTATAAAATTGATAAAAAATAATAATTTTTTAATTAATTAAATATTACTTGTTAAATTATAAATATTTTATTTAAATTAATAAATTATTAATTAATTAATATATTTTTTAATTAATAAAATTTATTAGTTGTAACGTTATTTATTTATAGAGGTTTTACTGTCTAATGCATGTGAAATCATATAATTTTAATTTAAAATTTCTATATTTATCGCGACAGGGACATAAAGCCGAGAAACATGGCGAGATGTGAAATTACGGGGAGTAATTTTCTAAAATTATCTCCTTCCTTAACCAAAAATTTACCCTACCCATTTTTTATGGATAACGATATGCAATGCAAGAAAATAGCCGTGCGAGCCACGAGCTTTTATAAATACCCAAAAACTTGATTCCTACATTTCCATTTATTACTTGTTTTGGGGTCTCCGCTTTTCATAGGAAATATCAGCAATTTCTCTTGCTATGGATCCTTACAAGGTATCTTCTAGTCTCCCTGTCATTCAATTTATTGGTTTGAATTAGATTTGGTCTGTTTATTTTATTTTTATTTTATTTTTTTTGAGTCTAGCTATGGTTCTATTTTAATTTAATTAATTGATTCCAACTCTGTTTTGTATTTTCCCTTGTGGGTTGTGTTTGGATTTTACTTTTTTGTTTGTTAATCCAGTTGTGCTTGAATAAATTAGTGTTGTTGTATTAGTCAAAAGCTGATTATGTTCTCCTTTATTTTGATGCTGATGATACAGAACCGTCCATCAAGTGCTTTTAATACTCCCTTTTGGACTACCAATTCTGGTGCTCCTGTATGGAACAATAACTCTTCCTTGACTGTTGGAGCCAGAGGTATTTTATTCAATTCAATTGATGTTACTTTTTGAGTTTTGAACAAGTAATATGTGTATTAATCACTTTATCTCCTTATTTATTGTTGCAGTTTTCATCCTAGTTATTATAGAATTTAGAAAATTATTACAGAGGGATAGTCTGGGCGTTGGAAGTTGTCTCTTATGGGTATTCTCATTCATAATGGGAGTATTAGCTTCAGTGCATGACAAACTTAATTGTAAAACTTTGATTACTGTCACCAGCTATAGAGTGGTTACTAATTGTAAATTATAATTCTTAATTGGTATTTCTCTGGATATCAAGTTCTTCACTTATTGGTCCTAATATCAAGAATAATGTATATATTCATAATTCTTTCCTGTTATTTTATGTTTTGCAAATATTTTCTCCTGATTAGTTTCATGATGTGCCCCACCTCCCACGATTTGAAATGCTAAAATAATTAAATTGGTGGCACATTCAGAGAGTTCTTAGTAACATGGCACGTTAGATGCCATTCTCTTTTTAGGTAACAAAGAATTGTTACAGTTGCAAGATTATAGAACTTTAGGTGAACTTCTTTAACTTGCATCTAGATGATTAGATTTACGGCCTTTTGGGTTAGGTATACACCATTTTTCTTCTGCTTGAATGTCGCAATCATTTAGTCATTTAGGGACTTAGTTTTGAGTTGTTTGGGCAATTTATTTTGTTTTACTAAAAACAGCCCCCAGAGATTTGAGCTGTGTTTTTTCCCTCCTTTGGACAGGTCCAATCCTTCTTGAGGACTATCATATGATAGAGAAACTTGCAAACTTTGACAGGGAACGGATTCCAGAGCGTGTTGTTCATGCTAGGGGAGCAAGTGCAAAGGGTTTCTTTGAGGTCACCCATGATGTCTCTCACCTTACATGTGCTGATTTCCTTCGAGCTCCTGGAGTTCAGACGCCTGTCATTGTCCGTTTCTCCACTGTTATTCATGAGCGCGGCAGTCCAGAAACACTGAGGGATCCTCGAGGTTTTGCAGTGAAGTTTTACACCAGAGAGGTGAGGGTTTACAAGTCTCTGTCATCCTGTTTCAATAATATTAGATGGTATCAGATGTCTATATATGATGGAGATGTTCTTTGTGTGCTTGGATACCCATTTTACAATTTTTTGGCCATGATAAATTTTGCAAAGCTTATATGAATTGCAACATCTTCTAATTTATCTGCTTGCTTTGATGAAAGATTGTACTACCTGTTTTAATGAGAAAATGTGACTCATTTTGGTTTGTTTCTTCATCTATTTACCCCCCACATGAGCTTAAGATTGTTTTTTCTGTATATATAGGAATACACAAAACCTTGTGCATGCTTTAAGGCTTATGTAGGTGCAATATTCATTTACATAGACATGAGTTCATCAACCATATGTA
The DNA here is from genome assembly GCA_948193065.1 of Aleurites moluccanus. Taxonomy (NCBI): domain Eukaryota; kingdom Viridiplantae; phylum Streptophyta; class Magnoliopsida; order Malpighiales; family Euphorbiaceae; genus Aleurites; species Aleurites moluccanus. The sequence continues at coordinate 108,174 of CANXYC012552463.1, read as the reverse complement.
GCTTACTGGATTAAGTTTTCAATGTTGTTCATGTACTTATTATCCTCTCTTTCTTGACTCAGGGTAACTTTGATCTCGTTGGAAACAATTTCCCTGTATTTTTCATCCGCGATGGAATTAAATTCCCAGATGTGATACATGCTTTTAAACCCAATCCTAAGTCTCACCTTCAGGAGAACTGGAGGATCTTTGACTTCTTGTCCCACCTTCCTGAAAGCGTGCACATGCTTACCTTCCTCTTGGATGATTTGGGCATTCCACAAGATTACAGGCATATGGAAGGTTCTGGTGTTAACACCTACACTCTAATAAACAAGGCTGGTAAAGTGCACTATGTGAAATTTCACTGGAAACCTACTTGTGGCGTGAAGTGTTTGTTGGATGAAGAGGCAATCAGGGTCGGGGGATCCAATCATAGCCATGCTACTCAGGATCTATATGACTCAATTGCGTCTGGAAACTATCCAGAATGGAAACTATACATCCAGACCATGGATCCAGATACCGAAGACAGATTTGACTTTGATCCTCTTGATGTAACTAAGACCTGGCCCGAGGATATCCTGCCCCTGCAGCCAGTTGGTCGCTTGGTCTTGAATAAGAACATTGATAATTTCTTTGCAGAGAATGAGCAGCTTGCATTCTGCCCTGGTATTGTTGTTCCTGGTGTTTCATATTCAGATGATAAGTTACTTCAGACTAGGATCTTTTCCTATTCTGATACTCAGAGACACCGACTTGGACCGAATTATCTACAGCTCCCTGTTAATGCTCCCAAGTGTGCTCATCACAACAATCACCATGACGGTTTCATGAATTTCATGCACAGGGATGAGGAGGTATTATTTAGCTGATGTGTGTTTGTGGAAATGTCTCCTTAAAATCCTATCATACCACTATGTTTACATCTAAAATATGCCTTTCAATCTCACAACAAATTCATTAATGACATTTTTATTTCCATCTACAGTCTGGGGAAGTATCTTCAGATAATTTACTTTCCCTGATATTTATATTTTATGGTTTTGCTATTTAGTCTTTGTTCTGATCTGGTGCTGTGATACTTTTTCTCAGGTCAATTATTTCCCATCTAAATATGATCCAGTTCGCCATTCTGAGAGATTCCCAATTCCTCCTGCTATCTGCAGTGGAAAGCGTGAGAAGGTTAGTTTCCTTCTAGGGTCTTTGTTAAAATTGAAGCTTAATATAGGAGTGTCATATGGTGCCCTTCATATGTACCGGGGCAGCTGAGAGTTGTCCTTCCCCCTCCCCTTCTCCTTTTGTGGTGTAGGTGAGGGGTGCCATATTTCTGAGAGTAAAAAAAGTACTAATGGAATTGGAAAGCTTTTGAAATTCTATGTATTTTTTATGGTATATCTCAAATGGAACAGTGCATAAACATATAATAGTTATCTTTGATTATTAATGCAGTGTGTGATACCGAAGGAGAATAATTTCAAGCAACCTGGAGAGAACTATCGATCCTGGGTACCTGACAGGTAAACACACACTTCTGCTGTTGCTTTGAAATGAAAGATGATTTTATAAATTATGGCACTGGTCTCCTTTGTGTACTTTCTTAATCCAATTGTTTCCAGGCAAGAGCGATTCCTCAACCGGCTGGTTAATGGCTTATCGGACCCTCGTATCACCCATGAGATTCGAAGTATATGGATCTCCTACTTCACTCAGGTTAGACTTGCTTCCAGTTCCATGCATTTTCAAACAATGAGGCGGCATTATATTTTTTTGAATGAAGAAAGCCGTGCTGTCCTAATGTGTTATCTTGTGTTTATATGTGATACAGTGTGACAGATCTCTGGGTCAGAAACTAGCATCTCGTCTCAACGTGAAGCCAAGCATTTGAAGATGATGCCACCTTATATGTCAAGTCGCAGAGAGGATGCTGGTTTGGAAGTACAAAATCAATGTCAAATCTCAAATGCTTTTGCTTTGTTATAATACTAAGCTAAGCAAACTTGCTTGTTTGTGTTTCTCTTTTGACCAGATGTTCTCGTCCAATAAATGCGACTTATATGCTGTCTATTTAGACTTATTGTTGTGTGTCCAAGTGGTAGTCTCCTACGTTACTGTATCCCAAGTTTGCTAGAATACTATCCCATTCCTGAAAGCATAATGAAAATGGTAAATAAAGCATTGGCCGGTGTGTTTTTTTTTTTTCAAATTTTTTGGTTCGATTTCTATTAGTGTTTGATGGTTAAAGCTTATTGGTTAGCATGTTGCAATCCACTTTTTAGCCATTGTGATATGGACACAGCCTGGGACAAGCACTTAAAGAACTATAGTCCCAAGTCCAATTCTGTATACTTGCTACATGCAAGCTGCCTATGTTTACGCATGGGTCTAGTCCACTGGTCAGAATATAAATAAGAAATTAACGATATAAACAAAGGTGTCCGCTGCAATTCACAATCCTGAGCAAAGAAGCCTGTTGCAACTAATGTCTAATAATTATTTTCATGGAGTTCATTGTGGTTTATGATGCCGACAAATTTGCAGTTTTGCTTTCAGTATCAAAGGTTTTCACCATCTACAATTCTCAGATTTGATTTAGTCAGAATTTTACAAAGTGAAAATTTTAACAGGAATTCTTCATTAAATACGATTTTTTTTTTTTCTATTAAAATTTTGGGACATGAATCTGTATTAACTTGGAAGGAAAGTTGATGGTTGGTTGATAAAAAAAAAAAAATATTTTATTCCTAATCTAATGCTTGGTTGATAAAAAATATATATTTTATTTAAGGGAAATAATTAGGCTAAGTGCAAACATGGAATCGAATAGAATCTCAATCCATTCCATTTATTTTGCTTTTAAATATAAAAAAATAAAAATAAAAATAAAAATGGCTATATTGTCATTAATTAATCAATTAGGTTTTTATTAAAATGTTAAATAGATTAGCATCTTAGTAGGTGCTCATTGAAATTTCAATCAGTTCAAATTTTTTGTTTTATTATTTTATATTTTTTTTATGAAACGCACGATTTATTAAAAAATTATTAATTATTTAAACATTTTAAAAAATAATTTACTGTAAATAATATAAAATAAAAAAATATAATATATAATTTAACAGATTATACGAACTGAATTCCAGTTATCATCTAATATCCAATTCCTTAATCAGGACACTTACAAATTCACAAATATATATAATTTCTATTACCAAATATCCACTTAGTAACATGGATTAACGATGATTTTTCGTACAACTAAATTTCACAACCATAATTAAGTTGAAAATTATTATTATTATTTTTAGAAAAATTCTAAACAGAAAGCCGTGCAGTTGATTAGCATGTTCTTTTTTGGAAAATGCTGGGAAGAGATGAAATTGGAGGAGGAGTTGGTTGTAAAAAGAAACAAAAGTGGGAAGCAAACACCATTTTTAACCCACTAAAGAAGAAATCGGATTCCACTCTTTTTTCTTTATATTTAGTATTTGCCCATTTGGTTCCATTTGATTTAATTCAATAATCAAACTATGGCGTCTCTCTCTCTCATTTATCTCTATCAGGTTAAGGAAGTTGGTTGACTTGAACGGCGACAATTTCAAGACCCACTAACAGATTGGTTAGCTGGCTTTGTGGGGTCATTAGCTTCGTAGCAGAATCATACCTTTCACTCTCACAAATGATTAGGAGTCACAAACAGTCAAAAACTCTAAAACGAGAGGTGCAGATAATTACTATGAGAAACAGAAAGAAAATTTATTTCTTGCTTCTTGTGGAGGTGATTTTACGAGGGACAACCTCTTAAAAGACCTGCCTTGTTTTGTTTGATTGTTGCTTTGTTCGTTGCTCATGTTTCTTCTCCGCAATTGGACAGACAGACAATATAATTTTTTAGGTTTTGGGTTTTTCTCAACCAAAAATAAGTACAATAATAGAAGGTATCTTTTCAAGAATCTTTGCATAGTGAGTTATGGTTATAGTTATCCTTCTCTCTTTATCATGCTTTTATTTGAACTCTTTTTTTTTTGTGGCAGTTTGAGATTATGAATCAATATGTTTTCCTTAACAAAGTATACATCTTGTATTGATGGCAATTGATTTTTTTTTTTTTTTAATCTTGGTAAAATTGGAATCTTTAATCAAAAGTGAGGAGAAGTGTTAGTATCTGTCCTCACTGTAACTTCAGTCTAACGCTGAATAGTTACAACATTGATGGATATGCTGGTTTTCAAATTCGGTTTTTATTCCTTGATTCACTTTAGTGGTTGCTGCTGATCTTGTTGATTTTTGCTACCTGTATGCTGCATGATGTGTAAAAAAGGAAAAGAAAAACCTAATCTTCATATACTATTCATTAATCTGTGTTAAGCGCTTAATCAATGAAGTTTCCTGTTCAGCAACCCCTCATGCAGGTCAACCGGAAAATATTCTTTTTTTTTTTCCTATTTCCAATTATGTGTGTAATCTATGTTGTTCTTGTTGGTTATTGAGGGTGTTCCAATAATTTGGACAGATCATATTTGAGGACTGAAGATCTGAGTTCTTTACAGAGGCATATTAGTGACTTCTAAGGGGGATACGTTCATGGAAGACAGTTTTTTATCACCAGGTACCATATTGAGTGCTCATGCTGATTCAGTTATGGACTGTGACTACATGGATAATTTATTGTTAGAAGGATGCTGGTTGGAAACATTTGACGGATCCAAGTTCTTTAATCCTGGCCCCTCTAATTCTACTGCCTTCATTGATTCTTCATTTTTATGGCCTACTTCAGAGACCAATAATGATGATTTGGCCTCGAGTCCGTCTCAAAGGAACAAGCAAGAAGAGGAACAAATATCATGGTTGCCAAGGAATTCACCCTCGAATGAAACCCAAGGCAGTAGTCCTGTTGATACTCAGGCTCTTGTCCAGGACATGGCTGGTGTCGCCAGATGGGGAAATAGTACAAATGAAGGTTCTGAAGTAAGCATAAGGTTGTGGATCGGACCAAGAGCAAATCCAGGCCCCAAAACTTCTGTACGAGACAGATTAATTAGAGCACTTGGATACATTAAATATTTCTCAAAAGATAAAGATGTCCTTATACAAGTGTGGGTCCCTGTAAATAAAGGAGGTAGACGTGTTCTAACAACTCAAGACCAAAGGTTTGCACTTGTTCCAAACTGTCAAAGACTTGCAAATTACAGAGACATATCTGTTAACTACCAATTTTCAGCTGAGGAGGATTCAAAGGACAATAGGGGGTTACCTGGTCGGGTTTTCTTGGGTAAGGTCCCTGAGTGGACTCCTGATGTTCGATTCTTTAGAAGTGAGGAATACCTACGGGTACATGATGCCCAACAGTATGATGTATGCGGAACTCTTGCCCTTCCTGTTTTTGAACAAGGTAGCAGGAATTGTTTGGGTGTTATTGAGGTAGTAACAACTACGCAAAAGATTGAGTACCATCCCGAGTTCGAAACTGTTTGCAGGGCACTTAAGGTTTGTTTCCTGTTTTCAGATTGCTTTTATTTTTTCATTTCATTGTAGGGTGTGCAGGCATTACAGCGTTGAAAACTTACTTTATTAACAGACTGACAGCCTAACACCCCTGCAAAATGGAACTAATTAATGGAAATCCTAATTAAGTATCAGTCTCCCACCAAGCTTTCATATATAATCTATTTGTCACTGCATTATCTATTTATTTTCCATTTTGTTGACTCGTACCAGCACATATTAGCAATAATTTAGCTTCAATAAGACGTGTACTCATGCACATTAGCACGTAGTTGAGGTTGAAGGGAATTAAATACTGATAAAGGCATCAAGTGATGCACCTCTTTGATGGTCTTATTGCTTTGTTTTTGAGTACTAGAACTATAATGGTGCTCTTCAAGATGAATGCTTTGCACCTAGGTGTTGGAATATTTTTTTTTTTTAATCCAATTCTTGGGCCACAAAATGGAGGTTGCCCTCTGCCTCCTTCAGCCACTCTTCTCCCCTTCGAAAGAGTGGGAAAAAAATCCTGCTCTTTGGACCAACTCTGTTTGATGTTCAAACTCCTGCTAGATTTTCTAGATTCCTTGTCTTGTAAATGATCCCTTTTTTATTGTACATAGGTTGCTTCCCCTTCAGTGCCTTGAGTGAATTTGCTTTAATAGATGAAAAGAAAATTAGTTACCCCTTGTTTTATTTGTATCTTCTCTAGATTTTTATTTGAAATGTATTTTTTGGTTCAATCTAAGAAGATGCTTTTGTCATTCAACGATTTTTTTTTTAAATTTTAATTATAATTGGATATAGGCTTCATATAAGATTAGATTAAGGGATTAAAGCTTCTTGTCCAAACCAAGTTGGACATGGGTCAAACATAAGAGCACAATGATAATTCATTTAAACCTGATTTTTTTGATTTAAGAAAAGTTTTTTACTTGCAGGCAGTTGATCTTCAGAGTTCTGAAATTCCAAGTGTGCAGCATGTAAAGGTAATTGAAGAAAAGTAGCAAAAGAAAATTAATGTCTTTAAACCAATAATTTTCATTTTCCATGTCATGAATGGAACCTTTTTTTTTCCATCAGGTATATGATATGTCCTACCAAGTTGCATTACCTGAGATTCACAAGGTTCTGAGTTCTGCATGTCTGACGCATAAATTGCCTTTAGCTCAAACTTGGGTCTCATGTGCCCAACAAGGCAAGGAAGGGTGCCGGCATTCTGATGAAAACTACTATCATTGCATTTCCACTGTGGATCATGCTTGCTATATTCGTGACACTGGTGTCCAGTCTTTTCATGAGGCTTGCTCTGAGCATCACTTGTTAAAAGGTCAAGGAGTTGCTGGGGAAGCATTTTTGACTAACCAACCTTGTTTCTCTAGTGATATAACTTCATATAGCAAAACTGAATATCCTCTGTCTCACCATGCAAGGATGTTTGGATTGCATGCTGCTGTTGCAATTCGCCTACGAAGTGTGCACACTGGTACAGCTGACTTTGTGCTGGAGTTTTTTCTGCCTGTGGATTGCACAGATCCTGAGAAGCAAAAGAACATACTTACTTCATTGTCCATCATTATACAACAGGTCTGTCAGTCCTTGCGGGTAGTAACAGATAAAGAACTAGAGGAAGAAACTGACCTGCGAGTGAGTGAGGTGGTAACCCCTTCAAATGGTAGACCCAGTAGAGAAGAGATGTTAAGGTTGGGACTGCCTAATTCTGAAAGTTATGCTTCGGATAATTCGTCCTGGACTGCCCATCTCACAGGGATCCAACAAAGCGGAAGTGTTGTCTTGTCACGTCAAAAAGAGAATCGAAAGGTACCAATGGATGAAAAATCCATTGAACACAGGAAAAGTCAAGAAAATTATAGCCTAGAGGGGAGTATTGAATGTGGTGTAGATTCTGCAGCTGCTGAAGGTAGCTTTTCTAGCATCTGTATGGGTAAAACAGGAGTGAAAAGACGCACCAAGGGAGAGAAAGCAATCACCTTAGAAGTTCTCCGGCAACAATTTTCTGGAAGCTTAAAAGATGCTGCAAAGAATATTGGCGGTAAGCATAATACTGTATTGAATTTGCTTTTTATTTTATTAATTGTTTGATCCTTGGGGGTGGGAGTAGATCAACAGCATTTTTATCTCTGCAAAACTATTAGCTGAGAGATGTAGTTCAGCCAATATTCCTTGTTACCTAAGATTCTTGTTGTCGTAAAACAGGTAATACTTTTTATGGGAACAACTTTACAGATAAATTATACACAGTGCCTAAGTCAATTTTGTAAGTTTTGTGGCAAAGTGTGTCCATTTCATGCCTTGAGAGCAGCCATGTTATGCAAAAATATCAAAAGAGTTGGACGTTCTCTGAATTCTTCACTAATTTCATGGGATTATAACTTGGTAAAGTAGGCTTTCCATAGGTTCAATAAGGTTTTTGATTCTGTTTGAGTTGTGAATTTTGCTACTCTTCAACTATCATTGTTTCTATATTTTTAACGGCTTGCCTCTCCTTTTTAAATTTCAGTTTGCCCCACAACCTTGAAAAGAATATGTAGGCAACACGGAATAAAACGATGGCCTTCTCGAAAAATCAAGAAGGTTGGCCACTCCTTACAAAAACTCCAACTTGTGATTGATTCCGTCCAAGGTGCTTTTCAGATTGGTTCATTTTATACAAACTTCCCTGAACTGGCCTCTCCTAAGCTATCAAGAAGCAGCCCTTTGTCAACCTCAAAGCACAGTGATCATCCAGAGTCATCAAGCATACAGCTTGAGGGAGGTATTTTCTGCTTCCAGGTGGCTGCACCAAAATCACCCTCCTCCTCGTGCTGTCAGAGTTCCAGTTCAAGCCAGAGCTGTTCCAGTGGGTCACAGCAGCATCCTTCCGTATTTACTATTCCGACTAGTGAAGATCCTATCCTAGGAGAAAGCACGGTTAATTGTGTGTTTAAGAGGGTAAGAAGTAATGCAAAGCTGCATGGCTCGAGTCAAGAAGAGCAAAACCTGCTGCCAAGATCTCAAAGCCATAAATCTCTACATAATTGGGGGAACCTTCCAACATTACCTAAAAATAGTAGCCAGATATCTCAAGAGTTCGATGTTTGGAGAATCAAAGTCACATATGGAAATGAGAAAATTCGGTTTCGCATGCCAAAAAATTGGGAATATAAAGATTTATTGCAAGAAATAGCAAGACGATTTAATATGGATGACATAAATAGATATGATTTGAAGTACTTGGATGATGACTCTGAGTGGGTCTTATTAACATGTGATGATGATTTGGAGGAGTGTATTGATGTATGCCAATCATCTCAGAGCCACACAATTAAACTCTCACTCCAAATTTCTTCTCATCTTTTCGACAAATCTTCAAGAAGCCAAGGCCTTTCTTGATTTTTAGTAAGATGCTTTTGAGTTGTGTTGCTGAGGTTGGAAGAGGGTTCTCCTTTTTGGAGGCAATGAAGTCCTCCATAGAGTCGACAGCATCAATAGTGGAATGTTACAGCCTTGCTGCAGAGTGCTGAAAAGTGAACACAGGATCTGAGCAGTAATGTTGATAAGTTGACGTTAAAAAAGAAGCTTCAGAAACCAGATGTGATGTTTATTGATTGCAGTGGAAATGCTGCTCCAAAAAGGGAGTACGAGTTCACTATCGTGATCTCTGGGGTTGAAAAGCTATAGGATTCCAAGTTGATTAAAAAACCAGATGTTTGGAGTCTTAGATGAGTTAATGAACTTGCTTCTATCATGAGGGTGATTTTGCCTGTATATTTGATATGGAAGAGAGCAATAACCCTCTTTCTCCGTTGTAAAATGTCTCTAATCAAACTGAAATGGAGGTAAAAAAATTTGAATAATGAATGTGGAGTATTCTTCTACCTATTCTCTCTTTTGTTCTGTTCATCTTTTCTTTTTGGTTCTGCTCCCTACTGTGGGCGCCATGCACCTGGTTGATCTAGAAATGAAGGTGGTTACTGGTTTGTGTACAATTTTAACAATTTTTTTTTGTTTTTTAAGCGTTGAGGAACGGTGGATAAGAAAATGGTCTTTTGTCCAAATTGGATTCGCACTATCGTAAAGTTAAGGCTGTGAGTGCACAATTACGACAACTTGAACAATTATGACATGGGTTGAATGTTATATTTGTGTTTGAATTTTTTTTTTTTCCGATGAATTTTTTAATTTTTAAGAATAATTTTAAATAAATATTTTTTTTAATAATTTTTTATCATTGTAGTGTTGATTTGCAACTTTTATTTGTCTTAATTTTCAGTTCTCTAGTTTCATTAAAATTTTATCATGATATTAAATAATAAAAAAAAATTTTGTCTTTTTTTCAATATTAGAAATTTAAAAATTACAAATCAATATTTCACTGATAGAAAAATAATTAAAAATGTTTATATTATATTATTTTTAGAATTAAAGAAATAGTAAGATTAAAAAAAAAAATATTCAGACATAAATTTATAAATTTTAAAGTTGAAATATTAATTGTGTAATTTTTCCAAGTAAAATTTTGAATTTATCTTTTTGGAAAATTTTCAAAAATAATATTATGTATAATGATTTTTTAAAAATACATTATTTTTTTTAAAATATATAATTTTGACACTTTCTTCATTTTTAAAATAAATTTATCTTTATAGGATATGAAAATATAAATAAAAAAATTCACTTCCCACACGTAATAAACCCTTCCTATCCCGATTTTGACATGTTATTTTTTTTCTATATTAACAAATATTAATAACATTTCTTCACTTTGTATACTTCAAATTCAAAATAATAGAATTTAAAGTTAGTCTGTCATATGAAATGCTAAAATCAAAATTCAAACGCTAAGTTATTTTATTTTCAGATAGATTATTTATTTTTCGGATAAATTAATATTTAAATAGAATTAATTATATATTATAATATTTAAATTGTGGGATGATAATTATTATTATTATTATTATTTGCATACATTACAAAAAAATGAAAACAAAGGAATTAATAAAATAAAAATACTAAGAATAAATACATAAGCCCGCCAAAACATATTCTTAGGAAAACAATAGAACTACCGTAGAGATGAACTCATGCATTAAACAATTAGCTCCTTTTCTTTTTAGCTGTTTAAATTAATACAAGGTCAAAATCAGTTGAAAATAAACAGCTGACATTGCTTGGAAGAAAGAAAATATATGAACAAAAATGACACTTTCTTCTTCTTCTTTTCTTTTTTTTCCCTCCTCTTGGTAAAAACACTATACATATACGTGTAACTTTAGCACCTTCAAGTAAGAATTTTTATTTTATTTTAATCTACAAAAGAAAGCTATATCTAGCTTCTCATGGCTGCAATGAAACTGGTGGCCGATCTTCTGGCTTTTCGATAAGTTTTCATCTCGAAGGTCGACCAAACATGCTCAAAAACTACCTGCAAATGGTTAAACATTGTATTATAAGCTCAGCTGCTTGCATTGCAGCTTTTATTGGGTACTGTTCTTTAAGCCTTGAATCCATTATCTTTTTTAGCTTTCTTTTATATGCGAGTGATGGGTGTGGCTCAATACAACAATAAATATTTCTTTAGTAACTATATTGAAAAAATTATCATAATTTAGTATTTTTTATATCATTTATCTTGTGCGGAGCTAATATATTCTTCCCAGGGGCACAAATAAATATTATTATAAGAAAATAAAAAAAGGATGACGTAGAAGAGGGTTTATATCTTTACAGAGGAAGCACTGATTCAAAAGGATCTATGAACGCCGAAATTTGAGAACTGATTAAGGTCAAGAGACATGCTTCATGTGCAACTGAAATACCTAAAAAAAAATTATAGAAATTTGTAAGTTTTGGCAAAATTGAATTCTGATAATAATGGAAATCTCATAACAAGACAATACGTCTCCTAAGTCTGAAATCTTAGCTTAAATTCAAGCTGCAATATATTATGCTGCTGCCATTCAACAGTGGCATCAATTATATAAGGATAACTATCGATAACTTGATGGCAAAATGATGTCAAAATGTCCAATTCCTATCTATGCTGTTGAATCATGCGTTGAAACAAAGAACTGATTATAGACAAACAGACATTATCTGCAGAAGAGGAGTTCTTTAACTGTTCTGCTACAAATAACTTGTTTGTCCCTTTTTGCATCAAATCAGATGCTATAATAGGGACAAATGAGCACGCTTAATTCATATTTGATGTTAGTTGTTCTGGTTTGTATTTCGTAAGTTGTATGTCATGGCCAACACTTCAAACTCGAGCACTCTGCAGCTTATTGTTGTTCATAAATTAGTTCATTCATACAAAATAATAATAATAATAACCATGAAACACGCTAAGTATATGGATTATGATTTATAAATGAAAGAATTCTTTCCCAAACCCAACTATACATACATGTACATATATATATATATATATATTCTTGAATGGTGTAAATGCACATTAACATGATATTTCACATCTTTAATCTGGCAGGGCACCTGAAAGTATAAAACAGAAGATATCCAAAAGTTATGATTGAAGTACATATCATTCACTCGATAATAATATATTCAAATAAAAACAGTATCTGAAAGAACAGCAAGTTAAACTGCATTATTTTTTCAACTCTCTTGTTGCCAACCAAAAAGATAACAATCTCCATCAGACGTCGCTACTTTATTGAATCCTTAACGCGATATGAACTTTAGGTTTTTTACAAAATTCAATTTGATTGTATGATGATTGCAGAATAATGACAAGATGACCATGTCTGAAAATTAGCAACACTTTTTCCAAGAATACAGAGATAAAATGGACTGCCTGACACAACGTACAACAAAAATAAAAAGAATATGATCAACACTTACGTTAAAATGATTTCAAGAATTTTCAACTCCTTCCCATCATTCTTCCTAAGAAATAAAATTTTGAAACAGCAAATTTACAAGATAAAAAGAAAAGGGTCTTTTAAAGATTAAAGATTTAACAGAATATTTCAGTTTTATATCACAAACAGATCCTTGAAGCATATGCCTTGTTTGCAGCTTATTGTTTTAAGGAAATCCCTCAGATGCCATATCAAAACAAGGAGTGCTACTACAATTGCATCAATTTTAAAAAAAGAGGATAAAGAATGAGATACAATTCAGCACTGAGAACCAATATTCAGTTTCCCAAAAACCAACAAAAAATAAGTTAGAGCCTCTCCATTAACAGAATATCTAAATTTGATGACAAGCAAAATTTGGATATAAATAAAGAAAAAAGAATTTCTTATTGCAAATGCATAATATTTTCTTCTGCTTTTAGATAGTCATTAGTAACAAAAGAAAAACTGTAAGCATTTCAACTTAATTTACGTTGACTTACAGTAATCAGAGGGTTTCAGAAGCTTCTTCCCAATACCATTTGAACTGTTGGACTCCTAGAAAGAGGTCCTTGAGGAAAGGCCTCCAAATCTGTCAGTGGAATAGCACTTTGTACTTGTCTGCTATTGGATTCTGGGCCCTGGCACTGTGTGGCCAGATATTCGAGGGCAACAACTATATCACCAATAAGAGGGCGAAAATGTGCTTCCTCATGAAGACACATTGCAGTGATCGCAATTGCATAGTTCAAACAACGGCGAGGGTACCGCCCTTGCAACAGAGGATCAACCAACTGGCAAAACTTTTTCTGGTCCTTCAGAAATGAGCGAGACTACAACAAAAATATAAAAGAAAAATCATCTAGTGCTGAAAGATTATTCTGATCATGCAAGGTACTTAAAACTACACTGGCTCCCACAATTCATCATTTATTCACAATTTTTCAACATATCTAAAAACTATAAAAGATATATGGGGTCATCAAATTACTCCATCATATAATATAGATGTTAATACCTTGGCGAGTTCAATATTATCTGGATACTAAATTGAGTATGCCCAAAAGTGAACAAAGATTTTCAAGAGGACAAGTGAGGTAGACAGTGCATTGCTTTGATGATCAAGGTGGCATAAAATACGAATAGCCCAAAAACCAGGTAGAGGGGATTAGAAGAAAGGGAGGATTGCACTTAACATGTTACCATCTGAAGATGCCTGAACATTAACAACTATGTGTAGGTTCAAATGGAAGAATAGCAATTGGTGATACGGATGGATGTTTAAAAAATCAGAGCACTCAGCATAACCATGTGAAGGAACCAAAACTAAAGAAAAATTAAGGTTTGACTTACCCAAGCAACTAGGTTCTGCTCTCCTGGCCTCAAAGAACGATCTATTGCCTTTCGCCCAGTGATTAACTCCAACAGAACAACACCAAAGCTATAAATATCAGATTTAAGAGTCAATTTGCCGCTCATGGCATACTCTGGGGCACAGTATCCATATGTTCCCATAACTCTAGTTGAAACATGTGTCTTTTCACCAACAGGTCCCAATTTTGCAAGTCCAAAATCTGATAGTTTTGGATTGAAATCAGCATCTAGCAAGATATTTGCAGATTTCAGGTCACGGTAAATAACAGGAGGATTTGCTTTGCAATGTAGGTACTCAATTCCTCGAGCAGCACCAACAGCAATCTTCATCCGAGTGCTCCAACTCAATGGATCTTTATCAGAGCCCAGATCTGTGAAAATAATAAGATATAAAAAAAACACTTCTAATAATTTTTTTGAGGCACGCACATTGATCTGAAGAAGAATTATATATTTGGAATAATTATCTAGTGCAACTGTCAACCTTCATATTACAACCTTTTTAACAAGTAATAGTAAAAATAATATTAACTATAAAATAGGAATTATGCAGGTGAAAGAAATTCTTGCACCTGAACTTTTAAGAAATTTTTTTATTTAGCCATCATGATGATGGGAACAAAAGTGAGTTGAAATTTCTTTTATACTTGCTAGAGGATTGCTCATCTGTTGCATCTATTTATGTGCAAGCAAAAACAAGAATAATTTTCAAATATTAAACTATCCTGAATCCCTTCCACCACATCACAGAATCTTAACAGAATTACTACCTCACACAGTACAAATTTTAAAAGAAGAAGAAACCTCACAAAAATTATGATCAGAAGGACACAAAGGCAGACCAAATTGTTTGCTCAACAAACCAAGATCAAGAGGACAGTGCCAAAAATTATATATTGCTACTTTGCTCAAGAAATTTACCGAAAAGATGGTCTTCCAAACTACCCCGTGGCATATACTCATAAACTAGTAATCTTTGATCACCAGCAGTGCAGTAGCCAATCAAGGTCACAAGATTGGGATGGTGTAACAGGCTCAACATGAGGACCTCCACAATAAATTCCTGAAACCCTTGGACACCATCATGATTAAGTTGTTTCACAGCAACAATCTGATCATTAAAAAAAAAACAATTTTTAAACCATGTATCTACTACATCTACATTCAGAAATTGTATAATTCGATTTCACTTGCCTCGCCTGATTCTAAGCGGCCTTTGTACACCCTCCCAAACCCTCCTTCCCCAATCAAATTTATCTCTTTAAAATTGCCAGTGGCAGATGCAAGCTGGCGAAATGTGAAACTCTTCGCTTCACTGGCTTCCGCACCCTTCCCATTACCTGCAACCAGTATATGAATTTTTCAATTTTTTTTTCCTGCAGGTAAAAGATACTAAATTGAAACCAACATTATTTATAAAAACTTCGAATTACCAATTAAATAAGCTCTTCTCGTCCCACTAGCTACAATTCCGGACATTGTTCCAAAAAAAAAAACACAAGCAAATTAAACATTAAAAAAAAATTCCAAAAAGAAAAATTCATTGGCAAAAGAACAAAACAAAATGGGAGACAGATTCAAACCTGAGGAATCAAAAGAATGGCGCGAGGTAGATCGAAGGCCATTTTCAATATCGATTTTTCTATCATTTCGAGATGAACTTATGCAAGAAAAGCACCTCATCCTCATCTCTGGACTATAAATATTTCTTATTATAATCTAAACCGCTCACAAATAAAAAAATCAGCGAACAACACTACCTCTTATCAAACTCTAACCCTCTACCACAGACAAAAAAAAAAACAACTGTTTCCTTTCTCTCCCCCCTCATGCCCAGAAGAGGAGAGATACCAAAGAACCCAAACTCCAATGCGGTGAACCCTCGAGACCCTAATCTGCAATATAAACTTGTATTTAATTTTTTTTAAAAATAATAATATTAGTGTATATGAAAAATTTCCACAAACAGAACCAAAAATCTCACACATTAACAGTTCTGAAATGGAATGCAAGGTTTAAGAAAGAGTAAAAAGAGAAAATGACAGGTGGGCAATTACCCAAGTTTTCAAGTCCCCATCTAAATTTAGAACAGATGAAACAAATTAAGCGGCAAATTAAGCGGCAACTGGCACTGTGTGTAAAACAAAAATTGCAAAGGTCATGATTTGACGAGAAGAAAATTGCATCTGCATTGGGTTCTCATTGCACGATGTGGGCCTGTTTTGTTCTTTTCCTTATTTCTATATATAATATTAATAATGGTTGTCATGCAAGTCGCTCTCTATCCTCCTCACATCCACATGACATATAAAAGAAAGGAAAGCTAAGAGTAAGACCGAGACCCACTCATTTCGATTTTCTACCTGTTCCAGCCTTTAAACTTTCCGGTTTGGTAGATGCCGTCCGGTTTACGTTTACCCTTTTTGTTTTTGATCTTATTTTCTCCCTGTTTCTGCTATTAGAGTTTATATTACAAGCGCGTAAAGTGACAAAGGTAACAGCTTTTTTCTCTGATTTGGTTAGCTACCTTGATCCCGCGTCATGGGTTTATCCACATGCTAATTTCTTTTCAAGTATTTTGGGTTATAAGAGACAAATCTTAGCAATGTTTTAGGTTCATAAGACAGGAAATACAAAACAGAAGCAGTTGCTCCAACTAAGTATCAAATTGAAAGTAAACATTGATAAAAAAAAAATAAATTATAGATACAGCAAATTTTGTGTAATAAGGTGATTTATATATCTTATCCACAATGATTGATGGTATTGATTAATTTATGAATAAATTATTATTTTATTTATAAGATTTGATCAAATTGATATAATAATTTTTTTATCATATTAATTAAATAATTTTAATTTTTTTTAATCAATAAATTAATTTTCTTCATTTAAAATGTTAGTTTTTTACTGTTAAAAATCTGTATAAAAATTAAAATAATTCTCATTTATACCTAAAACTTCCATTGATAATCAACTATTTCACTAATTTCATGCCCATTGATATTAAGCACAAGAGAGGTATGATAACATTATAGTCACAAGCAAGAATCAATACATTAACAATCATTACTCAGTTAAAATTGGTCAAATTTCACGCAAAAAAAAATTAAAAGAAACATGTTAGTTCACATGCCAATATTTCAAATAAAAAATATAACCGAAACAAAATGAGTTTAAATACTTTAATTAGTGATTAATGAGTATATAATCAGATTGGATTTTTATTTTTGAAATGGAATGAAAGGGTTGGCATTGGACAATGGTAGGTAATGGGTCTAACATCAGCCTCCTTTTTTTTCTATTGGATAAATTACTAAAACAAACAAGAAGCCCGCAAATCATGAGTTCAGTTGGGTTTTTAATCTACTCAATTCATATGAGTTGGGCCACCGAATTGGCAAGATGTTCAGTGTCCAGACCTCATCCTGCTAAGAAGATTGGGCCAATTTTGATTTCACAGAAGAGCTTCGTTAGAGATTTTATATAAAAAAATATAACTGTAATGTAAATGAAAATATTAAAAAAATTATATATATATATATATAAATAGTGTGGATTTTCATAAAATCCACTTTAGAAGATAGAAGTGATTACTTTTAGAGCAATTAAAGGATATAAAATAAAAAATAAAAAAATTCAACACTCGATTGAACAATGACTTGAAATTGGAGGAATGAACCTTTATGTGTAAAATTGCAATTCAAGCCCAAACACATGACCTATTATCTTTCTTTTCCTTTTTTAAGAAATTCTATTTAATACTTTCATATAATCTTAAATATCTAAAAAAATATATGTTAAGAGAATTTTTTGGTTTTGATATGAGAGAAATATTTCTCCCTATTATATAAAATTGGGTAATTTTCCAAATTAATCATCATCTATGTTATTTCCATTATTAGTTGTCATGATTAATTAAAAAAATTTAATTAATTTTAATGAAAGACATCTTATTTTTGGTAAATTCTATTTTCTTGATTTTCAATTCCATGGCGGTGCCAAAAGCTCAACTGTTTCCAAATTCTCCCCCTTTCGCTGTTTTCAAGCTGATGTACTAAAAATACATCAATCTCTACTATGTAGATTTTTTAGTGCCTAAAAAAATTTTATAAAATTTTTTTAAAATCATAATACTATAGTATTTTTTATAATGAATCCAATGACATATTTTTTGTATAAAACAAAAATCAAATGGATTCAAAAAATTAATATAAGTGTATTAAATCTACATCGTTAAAATCTAATAGTATAAATTTAAAATATTTCTAATATATGTTTTTAAATTCATTTGATTTTTTTTTATATATAAAAAATATATCATTGGATTTATTATAAAAAATACTATAATATTATGATTTTTAAAAAATTTTATAAATTTTTTTTAGATATTAAAAAACCTACAAAGCAGGAGTCCTCAATCCCAAATTTATATTCTAAATTCTTCCTGTCTTGCCACGTGCTCCTATAATCGACATTTTAAAAGATATATATTTATATTATGAATTTTGGATTTTTCAATTTTGATATCCTAAGTCTACAAGTCAGTTTATTAAAAAATAAATAAAGTAGTTGTAATTCCAGTAAAACTCTTACCCAAACGATGCGTCGCAGAGCTTCTGCGTTGCTTTCCATTGCTTTTCTCTCCCATTTTTAGGGATGGCAACCATTTGACGGGAATAATTTAGTTTTCATTCTTATTTTTACGGATATTTTTGTTTTTCGCTTAAATTTTATATTATCAAATTTATTTATATTTATAAAATTTATAAATAATAACTAAAAATATAAAAAAATTTATTTAAAAAATATTAATAAATTCAAACACACAAAATATTAACCAAATATAATTAAAATATAAATATTTTAATATATTAAAAATATTCAGTAATATTTTTTAATAAAATATTAAAATTTCAACATTTATTAAATTATAAATATTTAAATAAATTTAATATAATAAATACTTTCAATATACTTCACAGTCCCTGTTAACAAAAAAAAAAATATATATATATATACCTCATTTTCATTTTTATAGAAAAATAAATCGAAAAACCTTCGCTCAATTCGAAATAAATTTTTTCGAAAAATATGATTTATTGTGATGTCTATTTTTCCTTGGCGTCTCTCTCTCTTTATTACTCTCGCAATCCAATCTCTATTTCGGACGTTTTATATCCTTCGACCGCTAGTCTTGCCATCCGCCCTAACAATGCCTCCGATTCTAATTCCAATAATGTCATTCAAGAAGAGCTTAACCACCGCACTAGACGTGTCTCCTCCTTTCAATATTCTGGTTTTATTGATTCCATCTCGGTTTTATTACCTGATTGGAAGGTTCTTTTGATTGTTTCGTCGGACATGGATTCACAGATGCTTTCTGGTCAGAATTTAACCTGACTTTATCCTAGCAAGTCTACTGCTCCGGCGAAATTTTCTGGATTCTTGCCTTCTTTCAGCCAGATTACATTCAAGTGTTTTCTTCCTAAAGGAGCACGGCGTCGATATCCGTTCTTGGCTCCGATTTTGAAGAGATTACCGGTGGAGGAATCATTTTCTCATTGGCGGAATTCACCGCCGCAGGAGATGCTGAAGTGGAATTTCATAGTGTACGAGTCGTTCTCCACCGAGAACGACGTCGTTGTATTCGCTAAAGGCCTTAATAATCGGCAAGGGATGAACAAGCCTCCTAGCGAGTTCAACTGCGTGTTTATCGACGAGGCCAACAATAACACCCGTATAACCGCCGCAACGAGCTCCATGCAAGAGGTATTCAGGTGTAATCATCCGGATTTAACGGCATTTGGTTCTGGTGGGGATGACCCGATCAAACTCAAAGTCTCTCTCCAAATCTTGGAGGAGAAAAGGGTAGTTCCATCCGTGGCTTACTACACTAGTATGCGTAAGATAGCAAAAGAAGAGCCGAAATCCCAACTGTGAGCCTCAACTATGGTTTACAACGTGGGCAAGTTCTTAAGAGAATGGATCATATACCATTCAAAAATCGGGGTAGAAAAGTTCATATTATACGATAATGACAGTGATGATGATTTAAATACCGTGGTTAAAGATCTTAATAAAGAGGGTTATAACATTGAAACAATATTATGGCTTTGGCCAAAGACTCAAGAAGCTGGGTTTTCCCATGCTGCGTTGTACGGTAACAAGTCATGCAATTGGATGATGTACGTTGATGTTGATGAATTTGTGTTCTCACCATCATGGGAAAATTCATTCCAACCGTCTGATCAAATGCTAAAATCATTACTACCATCATTAAAGGAGGAAAATGGTGGAATGATCGGTGAAGTTTCAATCATGTGCAATGAATTTGGTCCGTCGAATCAACGGTCAAATCCAACAGAAGGGGTGACAATAGGTTACAACTGGAGAAGAAAAGTAGAGAATCGGCACAAGTCAATAGTTCTATTAGAAGCAATTGATAATTCATTGCTTAATGTGATACACCATTTTGCAATAAAGGAAAATTATGGATGGAAGCATTTGAGTTTAGAAGAAGCTGTGGTGAATCATTACAAGTATCAAGCGTGGTCTGAATTTAAAGTAAAGTTTAGAAGAAGAGTATCGGCTTATGTTGTGGATTGGATGAAAGAAATGAACCCATCGTCTAAGGATAGAACGCCTGGGTTAGGATTTGAAGAAAAAGAGCCATCAGGTTGGGAAAATAAGTTCTGTGAAGTAAGAGATGATAGATTAAAGTTACTGATGCAGAAATGGTTTTGTTTACAAACCGAAACAGATCAATACAGAATGGCATGGCAAAGTTGAATTACAATAGTGACTAATTACTAGTTCATCACATGTATAAGATCAAAAAATGACTTCGGATTTTATTCTTTTTCTTTTCTAATTATTAAGGTTTAATTAGGTAATAATAGATGGTATAGAAATTTAATATAATGTAACAATATTGCTACTAATAATTATTTTAGTTTTTAATGGACTTGTTAAAATATGTATATCGGTATGCTTAGGTAACAAGAGCTTGAGTTGAGAGACATGCCACATGGATTATGGAGAATTGAATTCATAAGACACGAGTAAAATTGATTGGTATGGGGATGAGGAATTTTCACTTTCTTGCGTGTACGTGAACTTTTGCTTAATTTGCTTGACATGTAATTTTCACAATTTTTGCATTGACTAAGCCAATGAGGAAGGCCATTTATACACTGGGTGGGAACAGAACAACTATTAATCTTCCTGTGTAATTCAACCATTGCGCTTGCAACTCAAGTACAGAGAGGCAAAGCATTTTAATCGAGTATCTGTGTTTGGGGTGGCCTCTGTTACATGCGGACAAGTTAGTCATGTCTATTCTAATTGATCTTCTCCTTTTTTTTTTTTATCGAGTCTTTTAAATCATGAAAATTATTACTAATTTGAAAAAAAAATTAATAAAACGGACGACCATTCTCTTATTATGTAATAATAATACACAATATTATTTCGATTCATTACACTTAATTTTCCCTATTATGTAGTCAGATGCAGATAAATAAAAGAAATAAAAAAAAATAAAAATAAGTGTCCCTCCCACTCCCTTTGAAGGGGATGGGGGAGGGGTGTCTCAACGCCCATTCCGTCCTGTTCTACCAAATACAGATGAGAAGTCGGTTTTCCCTTTCACAAGGTTTATGTCATAGCCTATCATAACTCCGCATCTTCCTAACAAAATATTCATCATCTTCCCATAGATTCCAAGCTTAAGGGCATGAGTTGAAACCCAATCTGGCCCAGTCCATGTAAATAATTGTTCTCTTTCATCCATTACACTTCACAATTTTGTCTTCTGACTCGCAAGAAGATTAAGGAGCGACAATTGCCGTCTATTACAGTCTAATTCAGGTTCCTGCAAACCGTACATTGAAACAAATAAACATATTCAAACAATGAGATGCACGCCAAAAATAACGGCAGCCAGGCAATGGCTATATGTTCCAAATTTTTAATCCCCTTTATTTTTAGAGTCTACCATATTGATGCTATACTTTTAAATGAGAATTCTTCAAAATATCAGCAAATTAGGAACTCAAATGTTACCATAGTATAAAGCTGTGGTTTTTTACCTAAAAAAATTGACCACTGATCTGTACAAAATCAACTTCTACAGTTTCTGTTGTTACGAATCATTGAGGTACCACTCAGCCACCATAACTTGAAAAGAAGGCTCGCCACTTAATTTCTTATTCCTTTTGCTGGACAAATGTTCAAATCCACCACGTTTGTTAAAGGAAATTGAACTAACCCACCCTCACAGCTGTAACGCTAAATCGGGCTGCTGTGGTGAACCAATTGGCACGCTGGAACTAAGTGAATTTGGTGCCAAGAATACAACATTTAGGTCCGGTGGAAATTGGAAAAAATCCTGTTGATGGTATGGTGCCAATCCCCGCCAAGATGATTTCCCACTGGTCCCACCGTTCAGCAATGTCTGCGAGTTAGGCCTATTACCTAGAAATGATGAATTTCCTAAATGAAATAACCCACTAGAAGTTTCTGACAATTTGACTTTACTTGAACTAAAATCTTTGCCTGGTATCGGGCAGAAAGTAGTGTTGCTAACCATGCCAAACCCTTGGGAAGGAATTGCAGTGTGCTCTGAACTGGATTTTCCTGTTGGCATTCCAAGTCTTTCTGTCTCCATTAGAGGTGAACAATTATTATATACAAGCCCACCATTAAAATCATTTATATCAGAGTGAACTACTGGTTTCTGCTGAACCACAATAGAAGACACAGGGTTTACTCCACCAATACTGCTGTTTAGCAATCTTAACACGCTTTGGGAACCTGATCCACCCATATTTTCCACCATGTTTTCTCTGCTCCATGCCAAGTTTGTGCCAGTAGCAGTCTTAAGCTTGCTTAAATGGTCATTAGATGCAGAATCGTTTGGAACTTTCAGCCTATCAGACAATAAAAGCTGTTGCTGCTGCCCCTCAACCACCCTATCTTCTCCTACCCACCCAGGACCAAACTCAAGTCCTGTTGGCAACACTCTTTCAATTTTCTTTGAAGCAATTTTCCAAACATTGGGCCCAAGGTTTGCGGCAAAACGAGCTAGACTTCTTGCATATCCATGCTCTGAATTTAAACCTACCTGGTGTATATTAAAGAGAGAAAGAAAATCAGGTTACTACAAAAAGAAGCCATTGGCTGCCTATAAACGGCAATTAAAGCGAATAAAATTGGTTTTGCTAGGTGCTTGACAAAGTTGGACTATCTCAATGATGCAATAGACCAAGTGAAATGCAAAGTAATTTTGGATTTCTTTTAACAATTTTCAACAACTCTCTTTTTATACCCAAAAATATGATTTTAGTATCAAAGACTACATTCTGCCCTGTATCATTCCCCAATATAGAGATGGGAAAAACAGTGATGGTTGAGAAATATAAATAGTTAGTGTCAGCTTCCCATTTGGGAGAGACCAGAAAAAAGACAAACATTTCTTTTTACATACCGTCATCAATTGCCTCAGTTCTCCTTCAAAGAGATTCAAGTTGGATGACCCTTGGGTGGCAGCCAATGATTGCTTATAGGTGTCTCGCTTATTCTCATCTAATGCAAATGGTTTCTTCCCGTACTTAAGCACAGCCTTCAGAACAGAAGCTGCAAGCCAAGAGTAAATATCTTAGATTTCACTGAATAATGCTGCACCATTAAATTGATAAGTAAATCAAAGAGAATATAAAGGAAAAATTCTAAGTCTAACTCAATTCAAATCCCAAACCTGGAAATTCATTTTCCCATTCAGATATCCAGGAAGCATTAGTTTCACTGTTGTAAGACCCATCAAAGGTTCTGACCAAAACATCAGTAGGCTTATACTTGTATGAATGTGTTCTTCTGAGATTGTAACCAGTAGAGCAGTTGGTATTATCTCCTCCAGTGGCAAGAGTTGCATCTGACGAACATTCAGGACCAACACGATCTAAAGGAGACCTCTCAAGTGATTTTCTCACCTTTCCTGGTGGTCTGCCTCTCCTCACGATTTTGGGTTGCAGCTCACCTTCATCACTATCTTGTCTCAAGTTTTCGAAGTCCTTCTTTGCAAGTTCTTGCATTGATCGTGCCTAAGAGAGGAATGCTTACTTTAAAGATTTGGCAAACAGAACCCTTGGAGGAAGAAAACAAAAATTTTGGTAGCCAGCCAAACCTGCCGAAAATAAATAGTATCCGGAGAATTATACTGCATCGCATTTGAACATATCAGGAAAACATCTTTCTGCATCAAAAAATTGTCACAACTTTCAATTCCCAGTTAGATCAAATATTTGTTTTCACAAAAAAGTAAACCGATAAGCAAATTAGATTACACTTCACAACCTGCAGTGTCAAAGAAAAAAAGAGAGTGAGAGAGAGGAGAGAACAGGATGAATCAATTTAGCGAAGATTCCAGATAAAATTTATGTATATAACCATAAAGGTTAGCGATGTGTAGATGACAATCTATTACTGATTCATGCTGCTTTACATTTACTTCAGATAGTTATGAAACAAAAAAAAAAAAAAAAAAATCAATGTACAGTCTCATACAATCAAACAAATTATTAGCCACACACTTGTAGACCCAGTTCATGCACAAAATACACCATGATTTATGCAGTTGTCCATTCATCCGCAATGGCCACCTGTCCATCCTGAAATAAGCATAGCCCTTTAACTTCAACAGTATCTACCTGATAGTCCACTCTCAAGCTGAATTGAGATATTCAGTACTAATGGAGTAGTTTGACACAAAAAACCAAGTGAATTTTCAGCTGTGAGGTAATTGCATATTAAGTACACCCCATACAAAAATTGGTAGGCTACAGGGCAGCAGACTGAAAATTTGGACGTGCTGCAGAAAACCATTATAGATCTACACTACACAGAGTATTCAAAGGCAAATTTGAGAACTCCTGCCTTCATTTGCAGTCAAAACAGAAACAAATAAAAATTCATCTAAAGCAATTTCAGTATGACAACAGTTTTTATATGTTTTCAAAGATATAAACACTGTTTGGGTGTTAACGTCACAGCTGTTAAAGCAATCAATAGGAGATCCATACACCTTGAATCAAGTATCTGGCAACTGTATCAAAAAGTGCCAATCTCTTTCTTCTCTATTGCCTAATATTTAGTAAGAAATCAGCCCAATATGAGTTGTTTAACTTCAAACATTTTAGATGGTTAGGTATTTAGGTGCGAAATTCCTGAGAGCAAAACACAAATGTTCACTGAATAATTTCCATCAATATCAGAAGAGCTAAACTGTGATAGAAATATTAAAAGGTAAAGAGAGCAAAGAACTTCTCAGGTTGTCTATCCCTCCCAGGCTGTTGTTCAAGCTCAAGTGGTTCTTGAAGGAATTCACTTGAAGAAAGTCTACTTCACATATATCCAAATTAGCGGAGAATACATCTTAAACCAACCTCAAATTGTTCCAAGTTGGGATAAACTCCCCCATCTAGCTTCTTTCTGACAGTGGAAAAGTCCATGGGATGCTCGACGATATCATGGTAATCAGGAAGCTGTATCAAAATCAGTTCAATATGACATAAGTAGGCATGAAAATAATTAAACAAAAAAGCAGCTTTGCCAAGGAATAAAATGGACCTCTTCAGGAACCACAGGTTCAGAGAACACTCCATGAGTATCCTTTCTGTAAGAAGTTGGTTAAAATAAGTCAATCAAAACCCAATCGAAAGCAACTAATCATAAATCAGTTGAAAGAAGACTAGAAGAAAATAAGTTTAATAAAAATGTAAGAAGCTAAAACATCACCCACTTTTGAAGCCTGTCAAGAATGAAGACCAACAACTTTTTGTCTGGCAAAGGAGTCGTGGGGCCACGCTCCACCGGCGACTCTGTAGACGTATAAATGGCATAGTTTTAATTAATTACTATTACAAAACTTCTTTAAAAATTCCCCAGAAAATGCCTTTTCATAAAATTTCTGTTTGATCAATACCATGAAGAGTGTCAGTCGCTTTCGGAGCCTTTTCACCCTGAAAGAGAATTAGTCCATTATAAATTATACAAATTACTATCAAAAAAGGAAAAGAAAGAAAAGAAAAGAAAAAGAATTGTTGGTATCTTCAGTGATTATTGAAGAAACAAAGAGGAAAGTCACAGTAAAAGTCGAGCAAGTACAAGAGGCTAAAAAAAAATAACTGAGAATTATTAAAGAAAAGACAAATTTAAGCTTTTTCAGACAAGAAGGTCTGTGCGTCTATTATTTTGGGCACATCAAGGCCAGATTAAAAAAAAAATCAGTAATAAAATATTTATTTAGAAAATATATATACAGTATCAAATCAAATAAAGAAAAAGCTGAAACCCAACTCCTAGATTTCCTGAAAACAATAAATTGTTATAATTAATATCCCTAAAAAAATATAAATGAACTTGACCGAGTCAAAACACATCCACTCCAGACCGATCTAACACCGAGTCCCCAGTCCACAATCAAGCTTCAAATAACGCGCGAAATCTAAAAAGTATTCAAATCCCATTTAAATAAATACTATCCCCCACCAAAAAAAAAAATCCAAAAAGTTAAAACAAAAAACACCAAAAACCTCTGCTTTTGAGAAATACACTTGATTTCAAAAAGACAATAAAAAAAAGCGGAGAAGAAGAAAATTGTCGTAAGCTAAGGATCTATGATAATCACCATTTCATCAGATCCGAGACGGGCAGCGCTGATCCTGGGCTTCTTAAGAGCCGCCTCGGAATTATCACCATCAGAGCAGTATGAGGAGTTAGGACCCAGAGAATTCGCTGAAGAAATTGGGTTATTGCGCTTGTTGTCGTTGTTTTGTTGGGAATTCAATCCAAGCAAAAGCTTGTGCTTCTTCTCTTTGCGCTCGTCATCGTCGTCATTAATCCAGTCGGGAGAATCGAGATTAGGGTTCCGGCGGGTGGATCGGCGGTGAGAGGTTGAGAATGAGGCATTGAGGGAATTAGGGTTTTTGAAATTAGGGTTTTGTTGTTGTTGTTGTTGTTTGATAGAGCGTTTTTGAAGGTCTAAAAGAGAGGGACGTCCCTTTTTCTTCTTCTTCGTTGTCATTGTCCCAGGAATTTCACCCATCCTCTTCCTCTTCTTCCTTTTCTTCTTGTTATGTCCTTTCCTTGCCCTTTTTCTCTCTCTTCCCAAACAGGCGTTAGTTTTTATTATTTATTTATTTATTTATCCATATAAATATTAGGGAGTCTGGTTTTGGTACGTGCGACTCGTACGGACCGCCTGCTAATCATTTTGAAACATGATTGGAATTTCATTTTATTTATTATTATTTTTTTCTATTTAATTCATGTTTGATCTATTTAAAAATTTAGAAATAAAAATAGAAAATAAGAAGGAAAAATATTAAGAAAATAAAAAAAAAAATTATTTACTTTCCGTGTATGCAGGTTCGATGGCCGAAACCTAATGGGCGAGTGCAAACAACAATTTCTTTTTATATTCAGTAAAATATCAAATTGAACAAGGGGGAATTCACTAGTATTTGGACAACTTGCCAAAGTAACATAAAAGCCACAACTTATGGGTGCAAATCATTATACATCTAATAAAACACTCTGACACTTCCAAAAAATTAAAAAAAAAAAATGAAGGGGTTGAAAATATCAATCACCATTATATATATACAAGCCTGAGTTATGGTTATGACTATGGTTACTTTGTCATATCCCCAAATAATACCTAAATCAAAAAATCTATTTAACAAAAACTATTTGTGCTGAAAACTCTTCAAGTAACACCACAAACATGAAGAGTTCTATTTTGACTGATCAAGCCACAAGGCAAACATGGTCAAGAATTTTCAGGATTATACATCATCTGCATCAAAAATTCCTTGCGCTCCCCAGCTGGGCAACCAAAGAATGCCCTTACCCTCCCAGCATTTGCAATAAGGAAAGTGTAAGCCTTGTAGCGCAAATGCCTTTCAAATCCTATCTTCACCAATTCTGCAAAAACTTCCTGCTCAGAGTAAACACGAGGACGTCCTCTCTCTGCAATGACATTTCCCTCCCTAATTGCCTCTGCAACATCTTTAATTGCATCCCTTATACTTTTTAACTCTCCCTCAAATACATCAACTTCTAGAGCCTTCCGTTTTTTGCCTTTCAGAGATGTTGCAGACAGTGAATGTGCTTGAGAATCTGCCCGAGAATTTGCTTCAACAGGAGTTGCTAGTTGACTTGTACCATCATTCATCTCGTCTAAATCCTCCAGATCAAGATCAAGTGCAACTTCATTCTGCCTATCAATACCATAAAAAAAGTGGCCACTTCCAGAAGTAGCCAGCTTCTGTTGTGTATTACTATCACCATTAGATTTTGCCCTATCTTTAGCAAAAAGTAATACTAACTTGTCATAATGGGCAATTTGTGTAGTCATCCATTTTTTTGCCTCTGGTTTTGCCTAAAATAAGAATGCAACAAATCTGAAAGATCAGTCACACATATGCATATTATACAATTGTAGATTTATGATTTAAGGGAACAATAAACACACCTTTACAAATGCTTTCCAAACTTCAGGCTTTGCACTGAACATTTTTGTTTCTGGGCTCCATGCAAAACCACTTACACCATTGAAAAGGTCAAAGCACTCCTTAAAATTATTTTTAAGGCTTTTCAAACGGTTCTTCAAGTGATCTTTCTGAAATGGCATGCCAACATTTTCACGCAATTCCTTCAACATATTATCATATGCTGTTGTTGTGAAAACATTATCAACTCTGTTTACCAGCCTTTTTTGATGAACAAGTGCACCAATGAAGGCATCATTCATGCGTTCAGTCCATTTAAACACATCCCTCTTAGCTGAATTAGTCTTCTTTGATGTTGTAACCATTTCCTTTACCTGCAGATTGACAGCAACAACAGCAATCAAGTTGCTAATTACATATTTACATACAGAAAACAAGAACCTAATGGAGAGTTTCTAAAGGGTCTTTGAAGTTTAATTAAATTCACCATGTTGTTTAAGAAATCATTTATTGATATGAGAGAACTAAAACATTTGGATATACTCGTGATTATATAAAAATAACTCAATTCAACTCAACTTAGCCTTAATCCCAAAATTAATTGGGATGACCTAATGAATTCTTTGTTCCATTCTATACGATTTAAAGTGACGTCTTTTGATAATTGTGATGCATCATATTGTATTCTTCACAACAACATAAAAATTGAGCCACATATATTCTTCACATAAAAGCAGTCTTCATAACTGCAGACACTCATTTTGGAACCTTGTTCCTAGCTCCTGAACTGAAACTCATTTTGTTTTCCCTTGCCAAAAATGCACTCCATTCCAGTTCATGACATCAAGGCAGTTATTTGTCATACTTACTCTCCTTTAGGATCTTCTTCCCCTGATACAGTCCACTTAGCAAAAATGTGGTACGCAAAATAGGCCTAGGGCATAGCTAAAAATCTCAGCAAGTATACCCTTCTCCCCCCACAATTTGAGCTAGTGCAAGATCTTGTCCACTAGCCAGTGCCGCTGATGTTGCTACAATATACTCTTTGTGATCCTTGCTGAGCTCCCAAAATCCAAAAATGGTAGACACAAGCATGGATCAAAACCAGAGTAGCTCATTTGCACAGTGTGATCTCCCCGATCACAAATATCACCAAATCAGACATAGATAAAAGCATAGCTCCAAAACTATGAAAATATGAATTAATGGGTAAAATAATGATCAATTGAAAAAAAATTACCAAACAACTTAAAATGGTTAAATATATTAAAAAAATTAATTTAAAGTGCTGAACAGTGTTATCTAATACCTGCCAGCCAAATGATAACCTAAAGGAAAAAAAAAATCCTGAATAGACAGTCAAACAACTGAAATAAGTGCAAAGCCCATGAGCATCAGTACATGAACTGTCAACAAGTGAACTTACCTGAAGTTCAGAGATCAAGTGTAAAGCATCATATGCACTGACTTTGCACCAACATATAAAAAAGAAATGCCCATAGTTTTCATTTCACAAACAGTATCTACTCCAAAATTTCAGAACTAAAAGTTTATAACTTTACTTATGGACACTTCACAACCAGCTCTAAAAAATTCTAACAACAAATCATAAAAAAAATATAAAACTTTAGAGTTTAAATGCTAAAAATCTATCAGTTATGGTCTACCGAGGAACCCTAATTTAAAGCGATGGTTCGCAATTCCATCCTCGTTTAAGAAATATAAAAATAATAAACAAGGAAAATAGAGAATTAAATATAAAGGAATTACCTGTACCTGGTGCGGAGTCAATGAACGAATAAGAAACTGGCCGCCAAGCGAAGGAATTGCACTTTCACCGAAGAAAGGAAAGGAAATGGAAGGAAAAGGAAAGTAGCGAAGCCCTTGTTTGTTCAACTATCCCACAGAGCTGGGCTCATGTTGATACGACAACTGTCCGTCAACGGCCCATTGTTTGAGGATATTCTGAGCGGGCCATTGAAGATATTTTCGTAAATTAATCATCTTTAAATAAAATTTTAAGAGCACTTTGTAGTTGGTACCCGTAAAGAATATGTCACCTACTGCTAACATTAAATCATATTTATTTAAATTTATTCTCTCCGTCTTAAAAAAAAAATATATATATATATATATATATATTTTTTAAATATTAATTTAATAAATAAATATAAAATATATTTTTTATTAATTCACATCAATATTATCACATATATTAATTATATTTTTATTTTTTATATTAAAATTATAAACTTAATTAAAAATATAAATATTTTAATTATTGTAAATATTAAAAAATAAATAAAAATATTGAAAAGTGTATAATATAAATATTTTAAATATGAGTATTTTAAGAAAAAAGTGATAAAATTAATGTGATAAATTAAAAATAATTAAATTTTTTAATTTACGTATAAAATAAAATAAGACTATTTTTTTTAGAATAGATGAAATATTATTATAATTATGCTTCAGTTAGGAAATAAAAATACATTTCATTGAGAGCCTTTTTATAATAGTCAATTAATTTTGTTATGAAGAAATAATTTCTTCATGTAATTCAAATCTAATGAAAATTCTCAATAAGAATATATTTTATTTCAACATATAAAAAGCATATATAATTAATATCCTTAAGTATTAATTGATAATGAGTGTTAAATAAAATTCACATGAAGTTTTTCTTAATGCATATTTTTTATTGAATATACAACCTCCTAGCCCTTCAGGTTTGATTTTACTTTTTAACTAAAGTCTAGATAAATGATTAAAAAATAATAGATTTTAAAATTTTTCTAATGCAGTAACTTAAATATAATTTGATATAAGTGATTTTTTTTTTTTTAAATCAGAAATTATTTGACAATTATTTGTTAAAATTCAACTAAAGTGTCATGCCCCACCTCAAATCTATATTAAAAAATTGGAGTGATGTTAATACCGATAAAATTTTGATAAAAAACTCTTAAATTATTTATAATTAAAATAAAAATAAAATTTTAAGCATTCGAGTACATCAAAATTAATTTTATTAATCATATTTAAAAAATATTAATATTTTTTGGATCACTTATATTTTTTATTTTTGATTTTTTTTATTCTAATTATTTTTTATCAAAATATTCTTGTTATTATTATTTTTTAATTATTTGTTATTTCTGATTAAAATATTATTTTAATTATTATAAGTGGAAATATTGTTATAATTTAAATTTTATTTAACTTTCATAATTTCAAACAATAAATTTTCTCTAAAAATTAATTTATAAATTAAAAAGCATTGATTACTTTTTTTTATTCAAAATATTATTTTTATTTTAATTTTCAAAGTGAAAATATTTTTATATTTTAAAATTCTGAAAAAAAAAATTATTTTACCACATTAAAAATTAAATAAATTATTTATTGATTTGAATGTAAAAATATTTAATAAATATTAAATATTAATCATTGAATTATTGTATTCAATATAATAATTTATATAATAGTAATATAATTTGAATTATTGAATAATTAATTTGAATATAAAGCCATTTAATAGATATTAAATTTTTTTAATAATTTTCATTTTCTTATATTTTAACTATTCTTTGTCAATTTGATTTGCATTAGAAATAAAAATATAAAAGAAGAATCGCAAATGTAGAAGTAGATAATAGTCATAGAACACAAAATTAAGGGTTGATTAAAAATTACATAATTTTTGAAGGGTCATTAAAATTAAAGTTTAGGATTTTTGTCTCCTTCGTTATAATAACTATATTTAGCGGGGTTGAAAATAAGAACAAGTAGTTAACAGAAAGTATGTAAGGCTAGAAATTGAGGTGCAGAGAGCCCATTGACTAAGCTAAGATGGGCTTGGAGTTGACCTCGGATCCAACCAAAATTTGCATTATCAAAAATCACAACACAATCACTTTGTGAGAGGGAAGAAGCACATAGAAAACACAAATCATTCAACTCTTATTAAGCTTAACACTCACGTACCCAATAACTAAAGAGCACACGGATTGTTGACGTGGCATGTAATTTCCAAATCCCGCCTAAACCCCCAATTTTCATTTCATGCGCAATTGAATTTCAATTTCCCTCAAGACTTAATATCTCCGCTCTTCAGCCTTGTCAATCTCCTTCACAATTCGCACCCCCTTCTCTTTTTATTTTATCTTTCGCCCTTTCTCTCTCTCTCTTCAAACTCTAACCCTAACTCACCAAACCGGTAAGTTTAATCGATTGTCAATTATTTCGATCGATTTACACCTTGTTTTTAGCTGATCTAGTCTTAAAACTGCAGGATTCGCCATGAAAGGAGGTAAATCGAAGTCAGATGCCAAGAACGCCAAGTAAGTTTTCTTCGCCTAACTTCTTGTTTTTTTCCGTTGACTATCATGTCTTCTAACGCGTTTTGACCCATAAAACCTGAAAATCACGGTTTCGCAGATCTTAGATCTAAAAAAATTGGCTCCAAACTGTAATCATGTAGATGTATCTGCAAATATAGATATGTCTGTCTCTTTTTGTGACGTGGTTCTTTGTACGGCGATAGGCTTTCCGTGAACAAGAAACCTGCCAAGGCAGGTAAGAAGGCGGGTAAGGCAGCGAAGGACCCAAACAAGCCAAAGAGGCCGGCCAGTGCCTTCTTCGTTTTCATGTAAATTTTTTACTATCCCTTATATTTTCTTTATGCCTCTTATCATTAATATTTGTCAAAATCAATATTTGACCTTTCGAAATTGAAAGTAGGTTTATTACTGAAGATACAACTCTTGATTCAATTTAAATTTTAAAATATCTACATAGAAATGAATTTTTGGCAAAATAAATTATATGTATGGTTAAAATTCTGCGCATTTGTGTATATGTATGGTTAAAATTCTGCGCATTTGGAAACTGTAGGGAAGAGTTTAGAGAGCAGTACAAGAAGGAACATCCTAAAAACAAATCTGTTGCTGCTGTAAGTTTTAATTAGTACTTTCTGTTTTTAAAACAGAGTTGGCAACTAGAGTTTTTCATTTTGACTGATTGACAGTTGGATCTTGGTTATTTTTTTTAGGTTGGCAAAGCTGGTGGTGATAAATGGAAGTCGTTGTCTGAAGCTGTAAGTATTTCATTACATTGTATTTTATATTGTTTCATATCATAGATTTTTATGTCGTGTTTTGATATGATTATAATTGGATATATATAGGAGAAAGCACCTTTTGTGTCTAAAGCTGAGAAGAGGAAGGTCGAATATGAGAAGAAATTGAAAGCCTACAATAAGGGACAGGTATTTGTGCTAACTATATCCATTCCCTTTTCTATTGTGACTATGAATTTTGATTTATTTATAGCCATTTTTATTTTAATACTAGGCTGAAGGACCCAAGGAAGAAGAGGAGTCCGAGAAGTCAGTGTCTGAGGTGAATGACGATGAGGATGATGATGATGATGAGGGCAGTGCAGAGGTTAGTTGGGAATAGATAATTTAGTTATTGATCAACTGCTTGATTATATACTTAAAAATCTTTTATGCTGACTTTACATTTGCCAATTCATGCAGGAGGATGATGAAGAGTAGGGAGTGTCAAGGAGGATAGCATAGTCATGTAGGCTGTGACAATGTTTGAGCAACTCATGTTAATGGGATATTTGCTTGTTTTTTATTTTTCCTTGTTGCTTCTGTCTTTTAAGAGAAGGATATCTCTACTCCCTCTTACTCTGTCCTTCTCCTTCCTTGGAAAAAAAGAAATTAATAGTTGTAGAAGGAGAGATTGTTTCTGCGTACTTTGCACCCAAATTAATGATTTAGCTAAGTGGTTATCTTTTGTAGAGAATGTGGTTGCTTTGATTTACTATATGTTGGTTGTCTGTTGGACTCAGCATTTTGACATTAGATGAGGTTTTTAAGTTGTTTTGTATTTGGCTGTTTTCCTTTTAATGTGTTTTGCTTGCAGTTCGAAATTTGTGAAATGAATGACAATTACATAGTGATGAATTAGTTTAGGTTTGATGGTCGCTAGTGATTGTTATTCTATAGGTCATGCGTTTTCTTTCATATTGTTAGTTTTTCTCCAAGGTTAATGATATATCTTATTACTCGTTCATTGTGTGGGTGTTTTACTTTATTGATTCACGATTTGATTTTGGGTGGAATGAAAATTTTTAATTTGTTGTGTAGTTCTTTAGTTTGGCTTTTCTGATTTTGGGTAGCTATCATTGACTGGTGAAGATGTGGGTCAATATTCGACTGCTGTTGAATAATATGATTGCCTTTATTCAACTCTGGAATTGATCATATACTGCATGGATTTGCCTGTTGCGGGATCGATCGATGGATTCTTATGAATGTGCAAGCTAATGATTGCCAGGGCGTTAAATTGAATCATTGGACTAGTTTTGGTTAGGTTGACCACTAGGTTTCAGTTTATTTTCTGTTGTCTCCAAAATGAGCCTATGATGTAAATTTGTCGCTGAGCTGTTTATGATCGAGTTTTCTCGGTTTTGATTCTCAACTTCTTGGCTACGAAAGCTTAGAGTGAAACCTGATAT
Organism: Aleurites moluccanus; assembly: GCA_948193065.1. Taxonomy (NCBI): domain Eukaryota; kingdom Viridiplantae; phylum Streptophyta; class Magnoliopsida; order Malpighiales; family Euphorbiaceae; genus Aleurites; species Aleurites moluccanus. The sequence continues at coordinate 73,433 of CANXYC012552463.1, read as the reverse complement.
TTGGATTTTTTTTTCACTAAGAAAATATTAAATAGAAGTTAGATATTAATTATAAATGTAAATGTTAGTATATAATAATTGATAATTTTAGTAACTCATTGAGCAAAAACGACTTAAAATAATTTTAATTTCGGAATCTCAGAATTTCAGACCTATTAATTTGAGCAAGATATTATAGGCTTGCATCATATGTAAATGTTATGTTGTCTTCAATCGCTAAATCTTATATTTATTTGTTTTTTGAATCTTATGTATGCTTTTGTTGGTGCAACTCGGGTTGTTCTCCTATCTTTTTTGAATGGCATTAATTAACAATGTCTTGTTCATTTGGCGCAGGACCAAATTTCAATCAATTGTAATTAATGTAAATAAAATTCTGATTTAAAAAATAAAAAAATTCTATTATAATTTACAGGGGCATAAATTAAGGGATGACATTAATGTGGTAGAGAATGAAGTTTCAAATATGTGAAGAATTCATCATTTTGCATTTAAAAGTTTAAATACAATGACTACAATGTATTTTAAGATACAGTTTGATATGATTTAGTTGTCATAGTAATGTGAAGGAAGCCTAGTTAATTACTAGGTTGGAGAATGGGTAGAGATCAGATGTGTAAAACGTGTGCCTACTTATCAAGTGTTGCATCGGGAAATCTTGTTGATGGATATGGATTAGCCAGAAACCCTCGTCCAAATGCCTACTAAATCAGCTTCTCAAATTGCAAGTCCCCTTGAAAAGCTTTTCTCATAGGCAAGAGACTGTTCAGTGTGGTGAGAGTCGAATTGCGGGATCATCGATGGCTCTATCATATGACAGTATAGAATTCCATATTTCTTAAGGGATTCAACCATGTGGAGCCCAAGAGCCTGAGGGTTTGAATCTCCACAGTAGTTATAATCAGCAATTCTATCAGCTCAAATCTCATCAGCAACTGCTTTAGCTACTTGTAATGTGAAGCGGCATATTTTCTAAGCTCCCTCCACATTGATCTATTCTATCATTCACGTTGTCTTTCAAGAATTGATCAATGAAATACTAATAATAACTAATTAGTATCTCTTCCTTTCTCGTACCATTGGTATATCCTATAGTAATGCAAAAGGGCTGAGAGGGCAAACTTTTTAGCTCCGAAGAATAGTAAGATGGTGTCAATGTATTATTTTGTGTAGAAAAAAGGAGAGGAAATGGGAAGACCAAATCATATAAAGGGGCCGGTGTGGGTTCTGTAAGATCCTCCTTTTAGGGTTTAGGCCCCCCTTGAAGTTGAATTTTATTAGAATGTCAACTCAAAGTTGAAGCTTTGGCGCGTGTTGCAAACAAAGAAAAACATGTCTCTTTTTTGTTGGTGTTGTTAGGTGCACCAAATTCCCTATGGTCATGCCAAGAATCAACTCTACTTCCCTTTCTACCTCCTATTTCTTCCATCAATGTGTCTCATCCATTCTAGCCACTACCTAGGGCCCATTTTCTTTTTAACTACAGACACACAGACAAAATCTCATCATTTTTTTCTTTTAATGTGAAAAATAGAATTATTTTAAATGTATCAGATAACATGTTCGAATTCTTTATTTCTTTTAAAGAATTTTTTATATACTACAAAAATATTAAGAATTTAATTATCCAATGCCAATTTATATAGAAGTCCATACTTTTATAATTATTAGTCTTATATATGCATATACAAATAGTCTCATAAAAATGATTTTATTAATTTTACAAATTAGTGAGAGATATAATTAGAGGTAATCGATCCAATTAAATTATTCTTAAAAATTAAACTAAAATTTTTAGAAATCGAACTAAATCAAAATATGAATCAAATTAAATAGAACAAATAAAAAGTTTTCTAATCAAGGAGGTTATTTTTACTGGTGCAAGGATGATTTCTAATTTACCGAAACTTACTGTTCTTATATGAATTATCATGAGTTTTTGGACCTGAACGAGAGTCCAAAATCATAATTTTGTATCCTCATGCTTGTCCAGAAGCTAATATTGATAAAGACTCATTGAATATTTTTTCTTTGCTTCCCAGAAAACAAGGAAGAATATTAGATTATGTTATGAAATTCAGATTTCAATATTCACAGAAAATAAAATTCTGCAACTAATTGTGAATTCTATATGATGTGTAAGATGAGAAAGAACAAAGAAGTAAAGAACATGATTAAAAAAAAATTAATTCGGTAAAAGAGTAAATAAAATTAGCAATAAAATTACAAGGCAATGTTAATGAGGAGGGAAAATCTTACCTCATCCATTGTAACGAAAGAGAGCCCGTAGATAGAGAAAGAAAGGATCAAGAGCTGATGTAGAAAATCTTTTAACATTTAAAAACAAATATTTATATTATATATTAATTTCTTAGTCTAATTAAAGATAAGAGTTGGATGAGAGGGAAGCTAAATTAGAAATTATAAAATAAATAAATTTGATATTTTTAAATAATTTATAGCTTTTGAAATTAATATACCCCATGTGTAAGGTCATATTGTGACCGTGACAAAAAATAAGAAAAATTGAAATTAATTAAGTTATTTATTTATGAACTTATAAAATCTCCACCAATTTTATAGGCGAAATGATCTCAATTCAAAGATTGGTTTTATGCAATGTTTTTTTTTAATAAAAAATAAATTTTTTATTTATAAAGAAAAAAAATACACCTCAAAAAAAAAATTAAAAAAATTAAAATCAAAATAAATATAAAATTAATTTTACCGTTAAGTTTCATTGATAAAATTACCACAATAATAATATTTAACTCAATAATTATAATTAATAAATTAACAAAAAATATGTTTCACTTGAAATTGATATCAAGTAGTTTGATGAATTCGATAATTGAAAATTAAATAATTTTTTTTTATATTAAAAAAATAAATAAATCTCTGACATTTTCAAATTTCACAAATAAAAAATACACAAATAAAATAAATATAAATATAAATAAAAAAAAATTAAATATAATATCAAAGTCTTATTTAAAATAATAATAAATAACTTAAGATAATATTATTTTCAAATAATCGATATTAAGTAAAAATGATAATGAAGGAGGATGGATATAAAAGACAGTAGAATAAAAAAAAAAAAAAAAAAGAGAGGCAAAAAGAGAAAGACGAGAGTTAGAATAAGAAGCTATATTTTCATTTTAACAAGACAAATTTAGTTTAAAAAAAAAATATGAATGAAGTTATTATATATAAAAAATATATCACATTCCCTGCTACCTAAATAATTAATATATTTATTGTAGGGAATATCATTTTAAAAAAATTATTAATTAAAAATATTTTATTTATATTTAATTTACATAATAAATATGTTTTCCGAATACATTTTAGTGGTATGTATTATTAGCACATATAATTTTGTCTTTACATATTATTAATTCGATTTTTTTTAAAAATACTTACACTTATTAAAAATTAAAAATTCAGTTAGTATTAATAAATAAATTTAAAAATTATCATTTAAAATAATAATAATTATAATAAAATATAATTTTATTAAAATTATATTTTTTTCTCATACAATTTATTTTTATATTAATTTATTTATATTTCTATAATATAATTATTTTATAATTATATTTTGTCAAAATAAATACTTTTAATAAGTGTTTTTAAAACACTCATTAGAAAAATTATTATTAATTTAATAATATAAAAATAAAATGATAGAATCAAATTTAAATTTATAGGTCAGCCATTAGATTATACATTTATGTGCTTGAAAAAAATAATAATATGATTGATTCAGAACAATAATTAATAAATAAGAAGAATTAGTATCTGGATAAAAAAAAAAAAAGGTAATATAATATTTGTAATCATAATTAATAATTAATTAAATAAATAAAAGACAAGGCAAATATGCAAGTAGACGCGTCAGACAGATTCATTGCTATTATATTCTGCTACTCTTTTACTACTCTAACCAGCACAATTAAAGCTAAAATGCGCCAGGACTTGCCTTTTTTAATTTATTTTTATATAAATAAAATAAAATATATATTTATAATAATCGAATGCGTTTTATTGTACTCGAAGTAAATTGAAATATTAGGATAAGAAGAATTGGAAATTAATGGAAGAGGATGGTGGGTTGGTGGTGAAAGTGATGACTGATGAACAAATGGAGATGCTGAGGAAACAGATCTCTGTTTATGCTACTATCTCTGAGAATCTTGTTCAGATGCATAAGGCCATCTCTTCTCAACACGATTTTACTAGTAATCAATTCATTCATTCATTCAATTCTTTGTTTTTTTTTTTTTTTTCTAATTAGTAATTGAAAATCATTGAATCTGTCAGGGATGCCGATGCCGGTACCAAATACATATGGTGGTCCATTTATATCTTCTGATTTCCCAAATATCCCTTGTAGGCGGAGGTGGACTCCTAAACCAGCACAGATTCAAATCCTAGAAACTATTTTTAGGGAATGCAATGCCACTCCTGATAGGCAGAAGATCAGAGAGATTACTACTTAAGTTGCACAACATGGCCCAATTTCTGAAACTAATGTTTATAATTGGTTTCAGAACAGGAGAGCTCGTTCCAAAAGAAGACACCAACCACCTCTGCCACCACTTCCACCAGAAGCAGAAAACAATGGAAAAGAAGGAGACTATCCTCTTAAAAATAAGGAAACTAATCATGTTGATGAGGCCCAATTAGATGAAAATTTAGAATATGTGATCAATCCAATGTACTTCCAGAGTCCGGAAGTGGAAGGTACTCCATTGCCGTTTGTTTTCCTTTTTGAGATATCTGAATAATCCAATTAATCTGCTTAATGTCTTATTTGTGCAGGAATTGATCAGCTGATTGGCCAACAGGAAGACTTGTTGGGATGATGGTAGTTGAGTTTTAGAGGAAAAACCATTATCAAAACATATATAACAGTTGACAAGTTTCAAACAGAGATAGATATTTACTTTAGGTATTGTGCCATTTGATATTTTCTAATTTCAATTAACTCAATTTCTTAAAATATTTCATTTCATTTATTTGATTAAGGCTAAGAGTATATTTGTTTTGTTTTAGTAAATGCTCATTTGATACTTGCTTCATGCTTGATTGCCTAAGTGGTTGGTTTCTCTCCCAGAGCTCTTATTCTCTAGTTTAGTAATTTAATTTTGTACTTTTTATTAATTATATTCTATCAGATTAACTTATAAAAAATACAAATTCTTTAAGATTAATTTTATTTAAGACATGATATGCCAATTCTTACAATATTAAATTCACGCTCGTAATCCATTTAAAAGCCATTAATCTTTCCCCCTAGACCAATGTTTCTGAAATATCGCCTCCCTGATGCATTCCACTCTTGTTCTCACAAAAATGATGATAGACTTGAATCCAATATACCCTCCTGGATGTAACATTATTAAAATACCAAAAGATTTTTAGAAAACCTTTATTTCAAAATTGATATAGCTTTAATGTTCATCTATAAAATTGAATTAAAATATTCTTAGTGAAAATAAAATAATGCCATATCAATTAAAAAATAAAATTGATACAAAAAATTAAAAGTAATATTTTCCTATAGAATAAATAAAATTTTAAATTTTAAAACTGTTCATTCAAGGAATGTAATGACTTGCAGTAGTTTATCTTTTTGGTTGTTCTAAATCACAACTGCATAAATAGGTATAGCTAGTTCTGACACTAAATCTTTGTGACAAGCAAACAATTTCTGCAAACATCTCAACTATATATAAAATGCCAAAATTGCCCTATAACGCCAATCAATTCTTGTCGATACAATCCAGTTATTGCAGAGGCTAATTTGTTTTTAATTTACAATCTTCACCCTGCCACATGCACTTACGAGAGAAGGCACAACCGATCCCAGATTTACAATAATAAATTATCATTCCAAGTGAAAAAAAAGGCAGGTTAGTATACTTCTAAGCTGGTCATGTGCGATGTACAAAAAGGTGTTGCCCTGCATCAATATTGCCTTTATTCATTCGAGACCTGGCCTTTCTTTGGTAGTCTAAGCTGCAGGGCAAGATAAATAAATGTATGATAATTTTCACCTGGCAGATATCCTTCTGATCAAAAGTTTAATGCATTATGCACGTGTAAATTTCTGACCTTTGGCCTTGTGGTCCTCCAGCCACCAGAATTCTGCTGGGAGGAATATGAGAATCTATCAATGGAGTTCAAAGCAGCAATTTTATCCATGCTCGGGCTGTGATCTAGCAAAACCTGCAATTGCACGCAGAAAAGTAATTGAACTGTTAGCAGCGATACAGCAATGAACGTGAAAGGACCAAAACATCAAATCACACTTGGATCTTTATAAAATTTCCAATTAAGGCAAATTAAGGCCTGTGAATACATGGCTAAACCTCAAGTCTATTATGTGAACATGGACCACAGTACGTAAAAAGAAAAAATGAAAAACTAGAAGGTCAAAATTGTTTCAAATTCACCTTTGAGAACCAGCAAATTGTTCCTAGGCTTGTCATCTTTCTCATTTGGTATGTTCCTAGGCTATTCTTGAACATTTGCAGCATTGAATATTCGATAAAATGAACCAAAGATCCATTTGAATAGTTGTGCATTTTAAACGAATATGAATTTGGATTTGGATTTTGATTCACTTCACTTTCTAAAATTGTTCTGTCTTTTATCATACCAAATTTTCCCCACCAAATTGCACATGCTGAATCATGCACCTTAAAAATTTTGAGACTTCTAATTTTGTCATTATATTTTTATCCTTATTAATACTATTTCAAATTACGTGCGTGTGAATTAAATGGATTTGATGATCCAAGAACCAAAAGAAAGTCATTAATAACATTTTAGCTGTCCAAAGACTTTCTTTGCAATCTCGTGTTCCCCATACTATTAGCACAAAAAGAAAAAATATTGTTAAGAACTACAAAAGAACTTGCAGACCATATGTTACAAAGTTACCTTTTGCCCCTTATCCACCGATGCTTCAACAGTCTGAATTTCCAGATGATCAAAATAAAATAATATCTGCATATTAAACAATACAGCAGTAGTCAAAAGAATAGCATACAAACAGAGCAGGACAAGTCAGAAAATAAAGGCAAGCTTCTCTTAGTTTGAAGTGTGAAAAAACACATCATCCCATTGAACGAACCTTGTTAAGTAATCGAACATTGGATGCATCAGTTGCCATTATTTGCACTCCAATACAGTTAGACGTACTGCAGAAGGGGCAAAAGATAGAATTGAAAACACACCCGTCTTCTTCACACCAAACCCCTCGCCCTGGCTTATCTTCAAGAGTACTACTATAGAGACGTTGATCTACTGATGTGATATCAGTCATGAGAACAGGTATGCATGTTGAGGTATTGTCAGTGCAATGCTCCGATCTTTCTTTCACAAGGGACATCAAGTGAACTTTTGATGATGAAGTCAATGAGCACCTAACATACAACTGATTTTCAGGAAGACCCAAGGGGCTTTTGCAGAGTGAACAAGAAATTTTTAATTTCTGGTCCGTGACAAGATCAGAAGAGATACATTGTGGAGCACAATTATCTTCAGTGAACAACTGAGTCGCATTCAACTTGATGGACTGGGGTTCTGCACGGTTAGTTGCAAAATCAAATTCAATTCTGCGACTTGTATCTTTAATGCCAATTGTGTTATCTATGAAACTAATACAGCCGGGAGTTTGAGCATCGGGAGAATCAGACTGCTCATTATCAAGATCAATTAGTGGCAAGCCCAAAAATTTCCTTTTTCTTTGGGTATGAGAATTAATACTCATATTAAGAGTTGACTCTGCTTCTGGTATCAAGCTGCCGGTGTTAGCGGTCAAATCTTTTTTTGGAGTCACTACCGCTGAATGTTGGGTTTTGCTTGCATTTGTTAGACACGCTGAATGGGATGAAATTTGATCTTTAAACTCAGCAGAGGACTGAATCATGGTTAAACTAGAATTCCTATCCTTGGAGAAGGAACCTGTTGTAGCTGTAGTTTCATTGCAGCCCATACCAGGGGTTTCCCTGACAAAGGTTATTTCTGGATCTTCCTGGAAGGTTGACTCAGAGCACCTACAAAAAATATACCCTTTTTTTTTTATCTTTGAAGAGACATACCACTTTGATATTTCATCAGAAGAATATGGACTTCTAGCACAACCGACCATTTACCCTTTATGAATGAATGGATATGTCATATGATGTATTCAGATAATAAAAACAGTAAAATTCTAATTTTTATTTTCCATTAGGTATCTTACATACAGGAACTTTGAAATATTTAGTGCAGGATTAATAGACCACAATGGATTCTAAAGAAAGGAATACAGAATTCAGTATTGAATTTTTATTTTGTTTCGATCCATACCAAACATGCTCTTAGTTTTTTTTTTTTTTATAGCCGAATCAAAATAATTAGCCACTTAATTGTCTCTTAGTTGTAGCTTCTAACAATTAAAATCCTAGCTGAAGTTTCTTGACATTTGTATTTTAGTTATACATTCTATTCACCATAATATAATCAACACAAATACCTTCATGGGCAATAAAACTTATTCAATGCTATAGGTAAGAAATATTTATTGGAACATTTTATCTCATAAGTTGCTAGTGCAACTGAAAAGTAGATCCTAATACCACTATACCACAATACTAGTTGAACTACCTGAAAAGGTACTAAAAATCATAAATACTATTACCTTGAACTTGAATCTTTCTGAAAATCACGTTCTAGGTCAATAATTTCTCTCTGACCGTCAGTATCCTCATTCGTTTGCTTAACTGCCTGTCCTCCAACATCATCTTGGTACTCGAGTTCGGGAGAAGTGGAATCACACTTTGTCAAGGAGGCTAGTCTTCCTCCACAAAGATCAGGTTTGTTCAATTTCTGATTTCTTTTTCTTGCACACCCTTTGACTAGATCCATGGTAGGGATGTTTTCCCCCTCATTAGTATCAGAATTTGGCAAGAGATCCACCATCTTCTTGCTAATGCTCTCCTGTAAGAAAATGCAGGCATAGAAACCATATAATTACTATCATTCATTTGCTAACTCATCTTTACCATAGGAAACAAGCAATTGCCAAATAAAATACAAAATAAGTGAAGATGTATAGAGGACCTTGGCATCTCTGAAAAATGATTTTAATCCCTCTAGTGACATGTGATAGCTGTCATACTGGCGAATTGATTTCCTTAGCCACTTTGAAATGCATATTCTGTTCTGCTCTTTCTTGTAACGTTCATCTGCTTGTGAAAATTACATCAAATTAACCATTGATGACTAGATTGAAAAGCCAAATTGTTAAACTGCAACTATGTTCAACTTAATTGCAATACTTTGAATCTCATATTGAAAATATCCAAGATCAAGGTCTCCATAACTGCTCACAGAATCTTCACATCAATCTTATTTCAATGAATTTACATGACAGTGCACTTCACAGCAATCAAATTCTTTAGTCTGATAGTAATAATTGTTTGCCCCCTAATATTGACTTTGTTAAAACACTCCGATTTCCATGGAAAACAAATATAGATCTTATACTTCTGAAATTAATAAAATAGAAGTGATGCAATAATAATTATCAATGAAGCTAACTGAAGAGACCACAAATATAAACACAAACATAAGATTATAAATTAACCAAAATTAAGAAATTTTTTCTTGAGGCTAATACTTTATCTGAGACAAAACAAGATTAAAGGTAAAAATACAAAAATGAAATCACAAACTAAAATATGCAAGTTTAACAAAGAACTTAAAAGTAATTAGTCATATAATTTTCAGGCCAAATATAATGGCACAGTGGATTCTCATTTCAGTAGATAAAAGGCACCCATTAGTTATTAATCAGTAAATCTGGGCATTACCAAGTTAGATATGGTTAATGTAAATTTGGCCAGTTCATTACAAGCAACTTTTTCATAACGAATGAAGTAAAAAATTCTAACTCTTTAGATTAAATAATATGGTACAGATAGCAAGTCGAAGAAAAAAAAAATTTACCTAATAGAATGATGGCCCCATAGTCAAATCTATGTCGTATACAGCGTCCTACATGAATTCAAACAAAGATATAGTCATGCCCAAATATATTCAGAACTAGTAATTACCTAATAATTCTCCAATAGATTATTATGCACAGAATTTGTTGAAACCCGTGTTAACATGTCCAAATTCACCCTTGATCATAAAATAACCAGGGGGGATTTAGGATTAAAAAAGAAAGCGAGGGCGAGAACAAGAGAAGCAGTTAACAAGTAGAAGAGTTATGTAAGTGCACATAGTTAATTTTTAAATTAAAATAGTCAATGTGTCTGCTGATGTCGTCAACAAAGACAATTATTTTTTACTATTTGAATCCACATTGGTATTTCAGTCACTGTAAAATGCAAAGGCCATCAATAAAATTTTTGTTCCATTTGGGCAAAAAAATATAGGCACTCTAAACAGAAACTTCCAAAAAATTTAGCCAATTTGAATGTTATTATCCCTAATAAAAGTATAAAGAAAAAATAAAAATAAGGGGTAAAAGGTAAGAACAAATTCGTTATGGACAAAACATGGTAGCTATTATGCGAGCGTGCATGCATATTTATGTGTAATTGGAAAAGTAAAGCTAACGATGGGCCATACCTATAGCTTGATTCAAAGCCCGGAAGGCTTGTTGACAATACCATTCATTCCCACTTAGAAGAGTTTTGGACGTTTTGTATGTATCGTTGTAGTTCTTCTTTAGACCAACTTGAATATCATGTCTAATGAGAAATTTCAAATCAATCAGCAAATCACCAATCAGAATTTGCAATCTCTTTTTTTGAAAAGCTTTGAGAATTTGTAACTTGGAAGAATTCTTACATGTTTGGAAATGGAATACCAACCACTATCTGAGATGGTCAAGGATTCACGGTTAAGGGTTTCAAGAGAAAAGGCGATGGTGGTTAAGAATGGATTAATTGCTTTTACTGTTATTCAAAATGACATTGTCCACCACCTGCACAGATCCTATCATCAGCTATACAGTTACCTTGAACCTTTGAATGTCTCAGATGGATAACAGTTCTTTATATCTCTACTTGAGACATTCTATGCATCAAAGAAGCACCAAAATCCCATCATAGACGTAAGAAAAATTCCAGTGATTGCAACGACTCGTAAAACAGAAGGATACAACAACTCTAGCATTATCATCAGAAAAGTCCATTCCTTCTGAAACCTGCAAGAAATTTTTCAGCAATTGGATATTATACATACACACACACACACACACACAAAAGAAAAGGTATAGAAGAGTCATAATATTTGAGTGTTCAAATCATTAGTAGAGATACAATACAAGAAAAAATTCATATTTAGTTTTACCCCTCGAACCACCCCAAAAAGGAATGAAAGAAAGCATCAATGTTCATCAACATGCATTCAACAGACACCTTTGGAGATCATAAGGTAGAGAGGAATGCAATCGTTTCAAAAGCTAAAAGTTTTCACTTCAATTTTCAAAAGCATAAACCCTCAAATGTTTCTAGCTTATTTGAGGGCTTATGCTTCTGAGGCTTTCAAGAGGATGATTTCCAATGTCATCCAACTTGATTTGAGGGCATTACCATTGTTCTTATAGTTGCAAGTTTGAATTTTTAGGAGGTTACCTAATCATTTCACATATAATTGACATGTAGCACTTGCAAAATCTAATACTCATGATTCTAGTCATCATGCACAGCACATTACAGTGATATTAATGCACACAACATAAACCAAATGTCATCAGCCCCCACACCTCAATAATTATTAATGCACCACACCTCCATTATAAATATATAGTTATTAATGCACCAAGCTCTTTTTTTTTTTCTTTTTTTGCCAAAATGTTTCTCCTACAGCCAAACACATAAATGAGATTTTGAAAATTCCAATATCAATTGTCAAATGCATCTTGATTGGCAAGATATTTATGATTATTCATTCCTGATTATGCATGGGAACTTGGTAAAAAATGCCAAATAGATTCATTATATAAATGGGAACTTCCTGACTAACAACTCCTATTGGCATCCTTGGAGCATAACATTCTGATTTTTTGATAAATTGTGCTTTTGGAATAAAAGTTGCATACCTTTCCCCGGCAAACAGCAAGAAAAGCAGCTCCTTCTTTTTCAGAATTTTCTGTGGATTCCATAGCCTTTATGTGATTAAGGTCCTTGTTTTTTACCCTTCTCTTTCTCCCAACAGCATGTGTGCTGCGTGGATGAATTGAATCATAATATCTCTTCAAAATAGTATCAAAATCCTCCTGGCTTCCCCCTCTTGGCTCTGCATTGACAAACAAACTATAATTTCCAATCCAACTAAAAGAACTTCAAAGAGATGTCCAAAAATAAAGAGCACAAGGCATAGTTGCTGCTGAACAAATCACTAATATCCCACATAATGCAGAATTGTTGGCCAAAATGCACATGAACAAATTATTACAGGCAATTTATGAAGGAATAATTATTAAGTATAAGATCAATTAAATATAAAACAAACAGTCAAGTCTCACCAACAAAGAGGGACTTTCTAGCATTTAGTCTAGACCATTGACCAGTTTCACGCCAACGATTGCACAGTTTCTCCATCATTTTATAACTTGGGAAGAACACAAGAGAGCCTGCTGGAACAATCAGGCAAATTTCCTCCAAAGTTTTGCCAAGTGAATCCTTCACAAAAAGATATCCTATTTATTCATAAAATAAAAGTAGTTTTGGATTGTAAAGTGTCAATGATAGAACGTATAGATACCTGGAAAGCATACTCATCTGCTGTTCTGTAACTTGCATTCAGTGGATAATTATCAGGACCAGAGGTTATTACAGCAGCCCACACCTTAAAGGTTGATAACCATATATGAATTGTTGAACAAACTCAAATAAGATCAAAAATAACACACGGATGTATCAATCTTACCTGTGATTCAGTATCAACTACATGTGGTGCTTCCAGACAAGTTCCAAACTGAACTCCAAGCTCAGACGAGAAGGAATTCATTGGTGATAGAGTCCTAAAATATATGAGACCATATATATAATAAATAGAATCTTACATGGTTGTGTAGTCTAATAATTTCAATTGTTTTTGGCATGCAATGTCTAGTTCTTTTATTTATATGTTAGCATGCAATTGTCTCGTTCTTTTATGTATATGCATATTTAATATCAAGTGTTATCAACTCAAAAGAAAAAGTTTTCCATGGTTGCTTCATATGAATTCAGAGAACTACAATGGCATGCTCTCCACCTTAGATTGATTGGTTGATATACCTTCTAACCTTGCAAACATATACCAAGTCTGACCTTGGGCAGTGCTGTAATGTTGCACTTTTAAAAACTAGTTACATAAATTCTCTGACTTGCAATTTGAAAATATTAAGAAAATACACAATCAATTGTGAAATATTGAGAAAATATTCAATAAACCCAAAATGCCAAACAACAAAATGTTGTAACGGGAAGAAAAGACATTTCATAGTTATCAATATGGTTTGGAAAGCTATTTTTTGAGCAATCTTTACAGACCATAGGGAAAGAACTGACAATTTGCTTTAGCAATATTAATTTGACTAATGATAATTGCTAGGAACTAGAAAAACCGTTGTATATAGCTAGTAATGAGTCAATTAAAATTACTAGGATAATAGATTGCTTAAACGACAATAGACACAATAACATGACTAATTTATATGAACTACCTGTACAATACTTGTATTTAAGGATAAAAGACCGTGAATTACTTGGACAAAACATGTTAATGCCCCATGCTTACCCTGAAGTTAAAATTACTGACAGAGAAATATTTGCAATGTCTCCGAAAACAACAGCTGGATTCAAGCACCATAAACTGAAAGTACATGTCCAGTCACCAACAGTATTTTCTGCACACATAATTAGAAAAATAACAATAAAAAATGGATGATTTCGAAATTTTTGTTTATAACATAGGGAAGCTATAAAAGAGCACATATTTCTACACCCAACAGGCTTAACGTGGAATCTGATGCATTTCTCAACTTGCTTAAGTTCCCCAGTTTGAGTCCCCCCTCCCCTCCTTAAAACCAAAAAAAGAGGGCACAAATGTTCTGTAATCCTATCTACATTTTCTAAGAATAATGAACAACTTTATTGTAATAACTAACAATTTAACAACTGTATTGATCACTTACTTCTATCTCTTTTAACACATCTTTGCAAAGCAAGTTGATAGTCAGATATGTGACAGCCCTTTCTTGAGAAGAAGTAAGTAAGTGAAGAGAACAACCCTGTTTGAAACTTCCAGAGAATCAATTAAAATGTCAAAGTTTAATGCATTAATTAAGCACAGGGCATCAACCTATACCTTCCAATACTGTAACTGACATGCCACTTAAATGACCCGTGTCCGATTCTGTATCTGTTGCAGCTTTAATTGCCTTAACCAAAGTCAGATTGATAAACAGTATGAATGGTCAAGTGCAAGCAAAATGCCAAGCGTCAAACACAAAATAAAATGCAATAGGAAACCTTTGTGGCACAATCCAGCAAGATTGGGAAGCACTGCTGTGAAATATTAGCCTCTTGGAGCTCCCTCAGAGCCTTATCACCAGTCCAACTATAATGTACAGCAACACAAAAATTAATTACTATACTTCAAAGCAAATGTCCAAATAGAAATTAAAAGCAATTTGAGCCATTCAAGGTGCATCATGTTGAATTATGCAATAAAGATGCATTGTGTTCCAAAATAGAAAGTAAAGGATAAGGGTAAGGGTAATGGTAATGGTAACAAGATTAACTCACCAAGAGAAGTAGTGCTGAAATTCACGCTTCTGTAATGTGCTTTTCCTCCGCTTAATCCAACTCACTAGATCCTATACATTAGCAGCTCACATTATCAACTGGATAACAAGTAATGAAACTTGCAAATCTACAATTGTGAAGTCCAACGGATCATTACCTGTAACATATCATGTAATGGTTCATAAATAGATGCATCGCACATGCAAAGTTGCTCTAATTCTGACTGCAATTCTTTGACAATGTGTGACAAAAATAAGCAACAAGATACTTTAATAAAGAAATAAAAAAGCTAACACTTCCATAACTTACTAATTAAAACATCTTCTTCAACATCCACACTACCAGCATCACGAGCAATGTCTTCTATGTTACTGCAATCAGAAAAATTCAGTAGGAGATAAAACTTGAAAATTGACTTGAAATGTATAAATAATTCAATTCCAATTAGTCACTCAGGATAACATGGATGATAATAGTGATGCACTTTTCAAATACTTGCACCAATTTACAAACGTCTAATAGCATGTAAATATGTCATATGCACTTACCACAGCAAATGTTTCAGTTTCTAGAGCCTGAAAAGAAGATATTTGGGGTCTTATGTTAAGAAGATGCAAAGAACTTGTACATTTGCAACCATTATGCTGTCAAAATTGTACCTCTAAAATTGCATTGAAACACTAGAAATTCAGAATTTTGGCCATTTTCATAATGTAGGTGAAACCAATGAAGGTGGTAAATTTGGCTCAAGAAAGTTATTAAGAATAAATTTTATATTAATGTAGCACAATTGATAAGGAACATATAAAATTTATTAAATTATTTGCTTAATTTTTCCTAGCAATTGAACAGAATATAGAAAGACATACTGGGCTTCATCAAGAATAAGAATGGCTCCTGTAATGTCTACATCCATTGCTCCACGGATGACTGGATTAATTACATAATTGTATGGGCAGAAAATTAATTCTGCATCATCTGACATTGAGCGAGCAGCATAATATGAACAACCTGAAAAAGAAAATAAATGAAGAAAAGTTTGTGAGATATTGAATATGAAATAATTATTTGGAAAGCTCTGTGGCATAAGAAGATTATCAAAAGTGAAACCTAACCTTTAACAACTTTTCCAATTTTAACAAGATCTTCAATATCATGGACCTCATGGCAACCTCCCCTTTGAAGTGACGGATGGGCTTTAACTTTAGCTGCATTTCTGTTTGTTGAAAGTAATTTTTATGGCAAATATAATAGATGAAGCAATGATATATAGTTAGACAAGTAACTTACTTAAAATGTAAGCATCCAACATCAGGATCTTTCAAGAGAAGTTTGCTGAAAATTTTTCAAAACATATTTCAAGGTACAGAAAAAGGATATATTTTATAGATGAAAATTGTATTTTAACCTTAAAAGTTTACCATTCTTCATCAATATTCTCCGTTCCATTTACATTTGCATTTGTGCAGTAATGTTTCCTTGAAGCCTGGAAAGCACATAAACAACCTCTAAATTTGAGAAAAGGCAGTAACACAAAAACCTTTGCTGTTCATATTTTTTAGGGGTTAATTTGAATAATATCAACTTCTATAACATGTATCATAGGCTTAATTAATGTAAATAACTTTTGAGTCACGTTAAGAACATCCCTTTTAGAAACATTACATGTGTGCATGTGTGTATGATATACATGCTTTTGTACTTGTAAAAATCACAAGTCAAGTTAGTTAAATGTATCATAAGCCTAGAACAGTGTCTAACTTCTAGTGGTGCAATTTCATAGGGAGGAACAAGGAGAACCAATGGATTAGGCCACACAAACTATAAGTCAAATGCACAGTATTTAATGAATACAATAACTAGACTCAGATAAATTATTGTATCTTGAGGGAGTGGATAAACCTACCAACACTGCCATTGGCACCCGATATGCAGTTTTTCTATATTCGCGGATCACTTGAGAAATTTGTGAATGTGTCCTCCTTGATGAACCATGGAAAACAGCAGAAGAGAATTTTAGCATTTTATTAAAATAATTGTTCTGCATATGAACAAAGCACTTTGACATGTTACATGAAACTTTTAAAGGCCCAATCCATCTAAGATTGAAAACCTACCATGGCATTTTGTAAAAAAAAAAAACCTTCAGTGTTTCATATCAGTTCCATTCATCCTTTATCATTATAAGTCTTTAATTCCTTATTGATGGTAAGTTGATAAGACTTGGCCATGAGTGTCATCCAATAACTATTTTCATAAGCATAAACTATACATGCATTATTCCAATGATCCTGGAAAAGACCTTGTTAATATTCAACCTATTAGAAGAGTGTGTTAGGACTGAAAATATTAATTTATTGCATAATAAACTACTCATGATAAACATAAGCCATGACCAACCAACACTTAACAATCTTCACTACAGAGAATCTGAATAAAAAAATGGGCAATTCAAACGACAATAGAATTGCACTACCCAAAGGAAGGTGACAATTCATTCCTGGTAATAATTCAAGATTGAAAACTTACGATGAGTAATATATGGTGGGTGCTGCCTTTTTCTTTTGACTTTTGTTACCTGCTGCAGTTTGAGCTGGTTCCACATTTCCAGAAGGTGGAATGCCTAAGGGAAATCACATATCAGCATAACTATCTGATTAAGCGTTACAGAGTCCGAAATAAATGTATAGAGCTTTCTAGTTAAATTAAAGGCCATGTCCCTTTTCATTGCTCGAAAGGAAGTGGTAAATAACATTAAAAAAATAAAGAAAATTCCCATCCTTATTATCATAACAAGGCTAATAAACTCAATGAACATTCTCAAGCTTACTTGAAGGCTGTGTCTCCGGAATAAATCCACCACCATGAGCTAGAGGATTGGTCATTGCCTCGGGATTGGGTTTTGAGTGAGTGAGATTGGCATGCTGGTGCTTAGATTTATAGTTGTGTTGCCATGCGAGAGTAGAGCAAAGAAGCGAGAGGGATTTCCCAGTACCGGTTGGTGACTCTAGCAACGCATGGCAAGGACCTTCTCTCTGGGCTCGATCGAGAGTGGAAATGACTCTTCCCATGAAAGCAAGCTGAGTCCCATACGGTTGATACGGAAATTCCACTTGGATTCCACCGATATGGTATACATTTTTGGGTTTAGGGTTAGAGTTACTTGCTGGTGTTGGAGAGACCATTTTAGTATGACTGAGTATGAGTATGAAAAAAGAACTTGAGAAGAGACCGAGAGAGAGAGAGAGATTTGTATTAGGGAGCGGAACTACAATGACTTTTGGAGGGGCTTGAAATTTTGGCGGGAATTTTTGGTTTTGGGTGGGTTCAGACGGATTTAGGCGGTAGCTTATTTTTCACGCCGTGTTTGGTTTTACCCAATAAAAGGACCGGAAATTTATATCCCATCTGTGGTGTGGGATCCGATTAAGATTTAGTTTTCTTTTTCGTTTTATATTTTAAAAATATTATTTTTAGTATATATTTAATATTAATTTAATATATATCATATTTTTTTAAAAATATTTTTAAATGTATAATATTTTTTAAAAAATATTTTTATAATAACAAAAATAATTTTTGATATTTTTATAAAAATCCCTAAGATTTAAGATTAATTGAGCCCAATGATAGACCTTAATTATACCACGTTTTATATAAATAATTATAGCAATAGTGTATTTGTAAATCGGTCTTTCAGTAATAAATATTTAAATTCAAAGTATTGATTATAATATACAAAAAAGTGATAGGAGAATATAAAGATAAATATTATTAAAGATACATCAAAATCATTATTTTGTTACGTATGAGAATAGAAAAGGAAATACTTACTAACTATACTTGAAATATTCATTGTCAAACAAATAAAAAAAAAATATACTTTAAATATTTAAATTTACCATATGCAAAAGCCTATATATAATTTATTTATCCTAATTGCCTTTTTATGATGTTATCACTTTTTATTATTCATTTAATTTTTTAATTCTTAAACTTTTATATTAATTATCTCAAATTTTCATATTGTATTAAATTACATCCATTAAATAATAATAAAAAATGATATATAATAAAAATACTAATATTGATGATTGAGTCAAATTTAGGTTACCTCAACTCAACTAATCTCTTAATTATATCTAAATCAATTCAATTTAGATTACACCCCCATTATCATATATCTTAGTAGAAATTTTCAATAGCCTCTTTATATGTTTCAAAATCTATATAATAAATAGTTAAATACAATAAAATAATACTTCAATAGATTTTTATTATTTTAATTTAAAATAAAATATAAATTTAGCTCTCATATTTAAATTATCAATTTCACTTTTTATTTTAATTTTAATTAATAAATTTCATAACTTTATATGTATTAATTCTCTCACTAATTTAATTACAGAGTTGGTTGAAATTTACTAAACTTAAAAAAAAAAATATTTTTTTATATTTAAAATTTGATTAAAATATTTTTTATTTATAAATAATATATCCTTAAAAATAATGAGCACAATTGAAGATATTTATTGCAAATAAAATTTTATTAAAAGAGCATATAATTTTTTTTTTAGAATTTTTTTTTTTTTGTGACACAAAGGCAAACTTAATTTCAATTATCCTTCCTTTATATATATATATGTGTGTGGTACTCCTAATTTTAAAGAACATTTTTTATTATAATGTTCTTTATTTTAAATGACGCTCTTTATTTTAAATTTATTATTTTCTAAAAATAACCAAAAAATACTCTTCATATTTTAAAATATATCAATTTATTGTATTTGAAATTTATTTTTAATTATCAAAATATATTTATTACTAATTATGTTAAATTTTTAATTTTTATATAAATGAAAAGTATTAAACATATAAATACATATATAATATATATTGAAATATTCAGTATTATTATTATTAAACAGCTAAAAATATTCAGTAAGGTGATAGTCCCTCATCATATATTTTTTATTTATAATTAATATGAGATTATTTTAATAAATTAAAAATTAACCGTAAAATTTTTTTTTTTTTTTACATATATATAAAATGATATGAAGCTATAAATGAATTGTAAAATTACTTAAAGAATTATTAATTTTTTTATATATATATAAAATGATACGGAACCTATAAATGGATTGTAAAATTATTAATTAATTATATTAAATACAAAATTTAAATTTTTTTATTTTAACCTCAATGAAAATTTTAATTACAGCACTTAAATGAGAGTGGTGGAAAAGTTTTTGGGCGTGCCAATGGTTAATTTTCGTGCTTAGTAATTTAGGATTTTCCTGTCGTATTAAATGTTTTGATGTCGTTTGTGGAGTTTTACGAGAGTCAAACTTTCAATGTTTCATTTTACCTTTTTACTGGTTCGCAAATTTGCAAGAAAAGGATCTGATTTTCTATTTACGAATTTATCAGCTATAAGCTCCAAATAGAAAAACTTTACTGTCTTCTTCTCCCCTCGATCTAATCACCTGTTTCTAAATTCCACCACCAACCCTTAATTGCAAGAATTATTTTTTTTCCCTCAGTTATTGGACTTGATTCAATTGAATTAATGTTAATGTGTGCGTGTACTGGAGAGATCTAATCTCAGAGGAATTAGTTGATAACGGACTTCGCGTGGATATGGCGGGACAAACTCAAGGACAGAACATGGATTTATTCGAAGCTTACTTTAGGAGAGCAGATTTAGATGGCGATGGTAGGATCAGTGGAGCTGAAGCTCTGGCTTTCTTTCAAGGATCCAATCTGCCCAAACCAGTCCTTGCTCAGGTTGGTCTATCATTTCAACTTCTCTCCTCTCTTATCTTTACCTTTGAATTACTTATGCGTATTTCAAATGATTATTCAGAATATTTGAACTCAATTAGGTCAAAATTGTATATCCAAAAACTATCACTGGCAATCAGATGCCTAAATCTGAAGTGTTTGTTTTTACCTAACTCTACAAGTTAAGTTATGAGTAGATGATTATTTTCAATGTCAACTTCTTTAAAGAGCTTCAAGGATATGAAAATTCAAAGGCCTAAATACTTTGTTATTTAAATGTTGAAGACTAGAAATTGATGGTGCTAGGGCTTCTAGTTCTCTATTTATGTTTTTTCTTGTCAGATAGTGCAAGAGTTTTTCATTTATTATGGTTTGGTTGGTTTTTGATGATCTATGTTTCTGAATAAAGCTTCCAAGTGCACAAAGGTAGTTGATACTCTTATGGTGATCATGTTACTAAATTTAGCAAATGGAGAGTTTTAGGAATGTTCTGATTTGCACTGGTTGCTTTTATGTTGCCATTTGTAAAGCATTAGATTTTTGGCTGTTTCATGACATTGCTATATTAACCTGAGTGGATGGAGGAGGATACAAGGGGCTATGGTTAAGTATTGTATTTAAAATTCTTTTCCGATTATGTTCCTCACTCACTGACAAGAAAAAACGAGTGTGATTTGGTCATGCTAATGAGTTTCCCTCTCTTATTTCTTTTTCTATTTGATTGCAGATATGGATGCATGCTGATCAGAGTCATATTGGCTTCCTTGGTCGTCCAGAATTTTATAACTTTCTCAAACTTGTGACTGTTGCACAGAGTAGGAGAGAATTGACACCTGACATTGTCAAGGCAGCATTATATGGCCCTGCTGCAGCTAAAATCCCAGCACCAAAAATTAATATTCCAGTCACTCCTGTGCAGCAGTTAAATTCAGCGGTTGCAGTCTCCACCCCTCGGATGGGTGCAGTGGCCCCAACAGCATCTCATACTATTGGCTTTAGAGGGCCAGGAGCTCCAAATCCTGGTATAAACCAGCAATACTTTGCTCCTCAACAAAGCCAGTCAATGAGACCACCTCAGGCCATCCCTCCTGGAACTGCTTCCCACTCTCCTCAGGGCATTATTAGTCCAGAATTCTCTAGAGGAGGTAATATGGTTGGTTCTCAGGTTATGCCTATGGGTACTGCTTCCCGTCCCCCTCAACCCATGGCTGGTTCTACTTCTAGTCCCAGCATCCCAAACCCAAACATCTCAACCAATTGGCTTAGTGGAAAAACTAGTGCAGCATTGATTGGTGCTCCAGCTACGTCCAATGCTACTACTTTGCAGCCACAAACTCAAGTTTCTATGCCATCCCAGCTAACTGCTAATGATTCTAAAGAATTAGTTGTTTCCGGAAATGGGTTTTCACCTGACTCATCTTTTGGAGGTGATGTGTTTTCTGCGATCCCTTCAACCAGAAAACAAGAACTTTCTGTGCCTATTTATTCTTCTAGTGGTCCACCAGCCTTAGCAACTGCAGCTCCAGCTTCTAGTGGGGTCCATCCTCCTGTTAAGTCCACCTCACTTGATTCTCTGCAGAGTGTTTTTGCAATGCAACCTCTAGGAGGTCAGCTTCAACGAGCCCAATCACTCCCAACATCAGGCCAACAAGTTTCAGCTTCAAGTTCTTCCTCACCTGCCTCCCCTAGCATTTCTGTTGGAGTTGGAAATTCATCTGATAATTCACAGCTTATGTGGCCAAAAATGAAACCATCAGATGTTCAGAAATATACTAAAGTGTTTATGGAAGTAGATACTGATCGAGATGGAAAAATCACTGGTGAGCAGGCACGTAATTTATTCTTGAGTTGGAGGCTCCCGCGAGGTATGATTTTCCATTTTTCAAGTGGTTTTGGCTTTACGTTCTCTCTCTCTCGCTCTCTTATTGGCTTAAACACAGTAATAATTCATGGAAAGTGATCATATCAGTGTTTCCATCATATAGAGGGACATTGAACGCTAAAAATCACATTATTTTGGGATGATGATTTCTTTAGGATCAAGAATTTGATAAATAATACATAGGTTCTTTGTTGCTGTAGATCAAGAATTTGATAAATAATACATAGGTTCTTTGTTGCTGTACTCTGTATATTATTTCTTATATTATTGCATACTAGACTTGTGAATACTTTGTTTTTGTTTTTGTGATTGCTTGTGCTTAACAAGTTACAATTTGCATTTTCCAGAGGTTTTGAAGCAGGTCTGGGACTTATCTGATCAGGATAGTGATAGCATGCTTTCTTTGAGGGAATTCTGCATTGCTCTTTATTTGATGGAGCGATACAGGGAAGGTCGCCCTCTTCCCCCATCACTTCCTAGTAACATTATGTTGGATGAGACACTGTTGTCAATGACAGGTCAACCAAAAGTTGCTTATGGAAATGCAGCACGGGGTCCTAGCCCTGGTAGGATTGTGTTTGGTTTTTAATTTATTTTATTTCTCTCCTGCATTTGATAGATGTTTTTTATGTTCTCATTCTGTTTCTATGATTAGGTTTTGGTCAGCAGCCTGGAATGGGTACTCAACCGATATCTCCTGCCACTGGTTTGAGACCACCAGTTCCAGTCACTGCTCCCCAAGCCCAGCTAGATGGCATAATGGTATCTAACCAGCAGAAGCCAAGAGCAGCTGTTTTGGAGGATTCCTTTCTGAACCAAAGTGACGCTGGGGAGCAGAACTCAATGCCTCAGGATGGAACAGCCTCAGAGAGAAAGGCATCATCCTCTGTCTTTTTTGTTCTTATATATTGTTTGATTGAATTGGAAAAATATTTCTCAGCAACATTTGACATTCCAATCATCATAACATGTTTGAAGGCAAAAATACTAACATAATTATACTACTTGGACTTGGTTGTAAAAAATCACTATCAATTCTTCTAATGGCCAAGGAGCATGAATGCATGATTTGGGCTGGTTGCTTTTCATACCAACTTAAATTTGGCTGAATTTTTGTTCATATACTTCTTAGAATGTATTTCCAATTTTGTCTATCCAATCTGAAAAAGAAATTTCTTGCTTGGTTCTGTAAAACTTTCTGCTATGTGGTTTGAAATGCTCAATCTGCCAGTCATATCACCTACCTTACGGGCTGGCTTTTTTTTTTTTTTTTTTTTTTTGTTGAACTTATAAATTGAATTTCATATATTGGTCATATGGTAAGAAGTCCAAACTTGCATAGCTGAACACTGTATGTTCAATTTCTAGCCTGTAGTTAGTTAGTGTTCACTTATCTGCTAAGAGATTCATTATTATGCAGTCAGTAATTTGTTTCTGAAACATCTGATGCAACTTTGCTCCTTAAGTGATCAAAGTTCCGAATATAGGCAAAGAAATATCCACAAAGGAAATAGCTACTTCCAAAACTTCTTCACAATTTGGTTTTTAGTGTCAAGTTTTGCAATAGTTAGTTATGCTGAAACTGACATTCCTTTGGCTGGAAGATACCAGGTTCCACTCATCATTCTTTTATAATGGCTATCATTCTGTTGTTAATGGTTTTTATCCATCTTTTATTATATTATTATTATTTGAATTGAGGGGCATGTTCCCTCCTGTGAAGTTGTTGCCTTCTAACTTGATAATTCAAAATTGTAAATATCCTTTTTGAACAATATAAAGAACTTATTGTAGGCCGATGAACCAGAGAAGGTGATTTTGGATTCAAAAGAGAAGATTGAGTTTTATCGCACTAAAATGCAGGACCTTGTGAGTAGTTTCTATCACCTAATCTTTTGCTTTTGTTATTCTCTTCACTTTCCAGTCTTTGTCAAAGTTGGATATGCAACAAAAGACATATGTGCATTGAAAATTTTGAATTATCAAAAAGGCTATGGAGCCTGGCCTGGCCTAAGGTATACTAGAAAGGCATTATACATTCCTTATTTATGTATGGGTGGCTGGCGATGTCATTGTAGGATTGAAAGAAGTTTGTGTACAGTCATTTTATGGGTTTGGTGTGGAGCAAGAAGCTCTACTGCTGGTCAGATTTAACAGCCATAAAGGATGGTTACACAAGTAGTTCATGTAAAGGCACTAAATCAAAAACCAGGATTATCTTTCATGAATGTGGTTCTGTGGAAATTAGTATGAAAGCAAGTCCTTTTGAGCTTAATCAACATTCTGGAATATGAAGAAACAGTTGTGTTAAAGGAAACTTTCTTGTTTCTTCTACTAGCTCAGAAGCTTTAAAACTGGTCAATAGTCTACTTGAGGACTTGTTAGCATTATATTACCTCCTTTGCTAAAGGGACACTCATATTCTGATCATAGACATGCTACTTTACCATGAAAAGAGAAGTAGCATTTTATGAAAATAGTTTGTTTTTCTTTTCTTACAAGTAACGATTTCTTAATAAGACCGAAAATTTTAATTTCTTTTTAAAATTGTCTGGAACTCTGGAGATTTTCAGGATACATTATTCATTCTTGGATAAACTTTTCTGATCTTTTGGTCATCTTTGTTTTATATCATATCAGGTTCTTTATAAAAGCAGATGCGACAATAGGCTAAATGAAATCACAGAAAGGGCCTCGGCAGATAAGTGTGAGGTATTCTTGGAAATATAAGAATTAGCTTACTCCTCGTTTATCAAGATTCTTCTGTTGGCTTCATGTTCACAACTTACATTAACAGGCAGAGATGTTGGGTAAGAAATATGAAGAGAAGTACAAGCAAGTTGCAGAACTTGCATCTAAATTAACTATTGAAGAGGCCACATTCCGTGACGTTCAGGTAAGAGTCATTGGCTTGTGAATTGTTCCAACCAGTTAAGCCTTTTGGAATGTTCAAATTATTATGATTATTTTTTTATGAAGTCCTGTTGGTCAAAATAATCCAAATTGCGAATTATCAATTTTAGCAATCTGACTCAAATTGAAGCCACAGATATATATATATATATATATATATGTATGTATACACTCCAAAACTTTGCATGAATTATCAATTTATTCAGAACTTTTTATCTTTTTTTTTAATCAAATTTTATCTCAAGCTTTCATGCAAGTATCAATTTTAGCTTTCACACCTCTCCCTCCCTCAATTCTAAATCCTCATCTATAACCTTATTCCACCTGAAAATTTCATTCATTTTCTTCCTCTCCTCAATCTTCATGACTTTGACTTTCTCTTCTTGCTCTGCATACTCTTTTTTTTTTACTTTCTCTCCAAAATTTCAGTGTTGGAAATGATGAGACCACAGCAGACCCTCAAGGTCTCTTGTGAATAGCTCTTTTTCTTGATTGCCTTAATCTGGAATCATGAACAAATAATATGAAAACAAAAAATTTTCTTGGTGAAAGTTCTAGAGAAGAAAATGTCTCAGTATGAGAACTAAGTTTCAGGGAAAAAGAGAGGCAGAGACAAGATGAAGAGGAGAGAGAAAAAAATAATAATAAAAAAAGCCTTTCCTTTTTTGCTAAAACTGATAGTAAATTGATAGTTAATGCAAAATTTTGGATTATTTTGATGACATTTGGCCAAAATTGATAATGGATGCCCTTGTCGAGTGTAGACTCTTTTGTTACCACATATCTCAACTGAAGGGTACAATTTTTTCATTTGTATTGTATCATTGACTCTTTTTACCCAAGGTCTACCTCTTCAGTTATGTTTATACTTTCTGGTATGTTTTGAGGCTGTCAATGCTTAGTCAAGAAATCAACTTGGAAGTAGTTTTTGAAGCACAATGATTCCTTCAACTTGTTCTTTACAATGTCAGAGGAAATGAAAATATTGGTTGTTTTAATGAGAGAAGATTAAGTTATTATTTGTGATCAATTCATTGACAGACATGTGCGTCTTTTCTGTCATTTTCTTTTCAGTATTTGATCATTTATGTCTTCAAAGGTGTGGTTACCAGAAAGAACATGTATAAATTATAATCTTAAACCTATATTATGCCTGGATGACATTTTGTTTCTTAATGGAATAGCATTTGATGTAGTGAAGCACTTCTGAATCTTATAACCTAGCTGCTTGTAACATTATTAGATGAAATCTCACATGTGATGTTTATTTCACCTGATTAACATATAGGAGAGAAAGTTCGAGTTGCATCAAGCAATAGTTAACATGGAACAAGGTGGAAGTGCTGATGGTATTCTTCAGGTACGCTTTCACCATTTAGCTATATTTAGTCAATGAAGCTTTCATTCGGTGTTAATATGTTGGTGGCCCGTATAGGTCCGTGCTGATCGTATACAATCTGATCTTGATGAGCTGATGAAGGCTTTAACTGAACGTTGCAAGAAACATGGGTTAGAGGTTAAGTCAGCTGCAATAATTGAGCTTCCTATGGGTACTTTACCTTCATTCCTCCCTATTATTTTTTAAAATTGTAATGCAATTGATTCATGTGGCTTTTTGCTATGTGGTGTTTCACTATGACTGAAATAGGTCATGATAGGCAACTGGTATGTATCCGTGAATATTTCCCTTAACGTTTTGAGTTCTTGAAACCTGTTATAATGCCACTCATGTTTTACTTTATCTTTCAACAAGTTCTTCCCAAATAAAGTAAGTTTCAGGTATATGCAATTTTCTTTAGTAGTTCACTATTTTTTACTAGGCTTACATACCTGGAATTCTGAGGAAATGAAGTGTTCTTAATCATAGCTGTATATTTTTTTTTATGATTACTTTTACTCAGGTGAATAGCTTCCTGCTGATCCTGGTAATTTCACTTAGAGATGATAACATGATGATGATGATGGACATTTATGATGTGTCTAGTTCACATTCTAGAATTGTTCCTTTAAGTTGTTGTTCTGTGTCAAATATTACTTTTGTACTTGAAGCAACATATTTTTATTTTTGACAGTCCCAAGCAGATATATTTATTAATTACCATTTATGGCATATTTATTAATTACCATTTATGGCTCTACTTGTGTACCTTTTCACATTTGGTTATTATTAAGGCTGGCAACCTGGAATTCAAGAGGGTGCAACTGTTTGGGATGAAGATTGGGATAAGTTTGAAGATGAAGGTAAGTTTCTAGCTTGGAACCTTTTATCCCACCTCCTTTTTTCTTACTCCTTCCCCCTTCACTTCCATCCTTTTCTCCTGCTCTCTTGCTCTCTCTAATAAATGCCACCAATTGTGTGGATTGCTTTACACGAGTGTTTCAATAAATACCATGATTTTTATTTATGCAATATGTTCTTGCCACTCTCAGGATTTGCCAATGATCTCACTATTGATGTGAAAAATGTTTCTGCTTCAAATTCAAAATCTTCCATGCAAGATGGTAGTCTATCCCCTGATTCTTTATCAAATAATGATAGCAAGTCTAGGAATTTCTCGAGTACTGGCGAACATGCCCTTGAGGGTGAATCTGTGTACAGCCACAGTGAAGATGAATTGGCAAGAAGTCCCCAAAGCAGTTCTGCAGGAAGAAATGCCTTAGAAAGTCCATCTAAAGCATTTTCAGATGTCTTTGCAAAGAGTACTGATGCAGATGGAGAAACACACAGGTATGGCTGTCCACCATTCTGTGTTTTTTGAGTTGTTTATCTCTTCACTTTTTATCTATTGATGTAAATGATGGTGGTGATAAACTTTTATATTTCTGGCAATAGAAGTTTTGATGAATCAACATGGGGTGCATTCGACACTAATGATGATACAGACTTGGTCTGGGGATTCAATCCTGCTAAGGTGAGTCTTCTCTTCTCTTCTGAAATAAGTATGACTACATATTGAACATCTAAATCTGCTTTGTTTATGTATTCAACATTACATTAATTTATCAATTTGAAGTTAATATGCCATTTAATCATATAGAAAAAGACCAGTGGGACAGCTTTGACAAATTTAGGCATGTTCTTCTAGACTCTTTTGACTTGTGGGAAGGTTTGATGATTTGACCATAGGAGATTTTTTTTTGAACTGCTGTGTGCTAGCAAATGATGATTATACAATTAAATATTAGTGGTATCATGATATGCTGTTATTATTTCTTTGTTTGACCACTATCAAGGATTGCTGCTTATTCATTTGATATAGTATCACGCCACTTTGATGTGCATGGTGATTGGTGAATGACTTGCATTAATTATATAAATCATATCATTTAGCAGGATTCAGATTCTGACAAGCATGGAGATTTCCTTGGAACTGGTGATTTTGGTGTAAAGCCAATAAGAACAGGATCCCCATCTTCAGAGAGTAATTTTCAGAAAAAGAGTCCATTTTTTGAAGATTCTGTTGCTGGCTCACCAATGTCCAGGTTTGCCAACTCTCCGAGATACAGTGAAGCAGGGGACCACTTTGATAATTTCTCAAGATTTGATTCCTTCAGCATGAATGAGGGCGGATTTTCTCCACAAGAGAGGCTTACAAGGTTCGATTCCATGAGCAGCACAAAAGACTTTGACCATAGTCGTGCCTTTTCTTCTTTTGACGATGCAGACCCATTCGGCTCCACTGGACCTTTTAAGGTTTCATCTGACAATCAAACTCCGAAAAAAAGTTCTGAAAATTGGAATGCTTTCTAATTGGCAATCCAAATTGTCAATTATTTTTCTGCTTTCTTCTAATTTCTCCTCTTCCCATTTTATTTTGATTTTGTTCATTGTGGCCATATTTTTTTATCTTTGCTGTATAGATTGAGTTCAGCGTGGGACTGTTGTAAAAGTTATTTATTTGGTCTGGCTGTGCTTCATATTTTTGCGGATAGGACATTTATTATTATTATTATTATTTTTTTTAGCATGCTAAGGTTGAAATATATAATGGTTGCTTTTTCAAGCAACAAATTCTGGAAAACCGATGATACCGTGCAACTCTAATGATGCGCAAACACTAGTGAAATTTTATGTTTTCTGTTCCTTTCTCAGTTTCATTCGCTCGAGTGGTTCAACATCTTTTTTTCCAGAAGTTGCTTGACAAAGATCATTTTATGGCTCCATTTTACTGAAAAATAAAAATATTTTGCGAGTTTTCTTGTACTAATTTCAACCAGAAAAAATATTTCATTGATTTAAGAAAAGTGTTTTACTGATTTAAGAAAAGCATTTAGTCATTATAGGAGAAATGATATATATATATATAAAGATTATCATCGTCGAGCTCTCCATTGGGTTTTTTTTTCTTAAATAAATTTCAAATAAGTTTTTAAAATTTTTTATTGTGGGCCTGATATTTTGGATTTTCAAGTGTTATACGGACATTCCGTTTCTAAATTTGTTGATTTGTTTATGGACATCTTCGCTCATCAACTATATCTGAGCCTCAATTGGGCTCCACATAGATCCAAGAAACTGAATAGTGCTGCAAAAATATTTTTATATAATAACTCTGACGGGAGAAGAATAAAAAATAATTCTTCTTTTTTTCTTCTCTTGATCGCGAATAAGAAGAAAAAATTCTTAATGGTCTGTGTAAGGAAATTTCAGTGCGAGAATCAGATACCAAGTAACCCTCTAGGAACTAATAGAGGGATGAAATCAAGGACTAGGAGGTTGAAGAAGCAGTTTGAATGTTTAAAACACTTCCATAACGCCGTGTCTCACAAGTGCAATGCAAATATGCAAAATATTGTTTCCAAAAGATTCAAGAAGCCCAACTATCAATTTTACCATATTACTCAACAACCAAAAATAAATAAATAAATAAAAGGTCATTACAATGACTCCCCAACTCCTATCAATCATTCATGATACCATTTCAGCAATATTGGCAACCTATAGTATAGAAACACATGGTTACATCCAAATTACTCCATCTGCAGAAATAAAAGGTTGCCAATACAATTACAAACTAACAGATACCAAAATCCACCACTTGATGACACTTAACATTTGGCCAGACATTAGCAGGAGCCTTAATGGATGGTGGGCTGAGAAAGCTAACTGTGAGAAGATTTGGAAGTGAGGGTGGTTCTGTATGCCTGAAGGAACGGAGGCTATCTCATCTGTTTGGCGATTTCCAATTCATCGTGGAGTTCATGAAATGCAGAAAGCATAGTGGAACGCATGTTTGCTATTTCTACAAGTGTCTCCAATGCTGCAAAACATTTACAACTTCTTTAAAACAGGTCATATCCTGTTTTGGCTATTTTCATTGAGCATTTGTGTTGAGATATGCACGTGTCTCAAATGATAATTGGGCAGCTCTAAGCTTTGGGGAAACCAAAGTACCAAATACAGATAGTGATTTTGATCTCTCCTTTTGAACCTACACCAGACCAGAAAAAAAGTTCAAATTATTAAGATAACCGGAAAATTTTCTATGATCCTTCCAATTTAATAGCTATAATCAATTCAACAATCATGGAATTTTTCCAATCACAGTTTTTATCTAGTCTTATTTCATATTTAGTGTTTTAGTTTTCTTTATTTACAGTTAGACATATTGGTTGTCTACCTTCGACAGGAACATGCAGCAAGCAGCAATTAACACGGTGAACTCAAACAACACAACATCAATTGCAGATGTAACTCCTTAGCCAAAAATAATGCAAAATTTGAGGAATCCTTACTTGGTCATCAACCTTTAATGGAGCTTGCTTTGGAGAAGTTACCTCTTTTTCAATCAAATTGTAAATAGCAAGTGAGATATATCAGGAATGACACAGGAAAGCAACATATAAGTTTCCATGATTGGTTACAAATGGTGAGAAATTACTCAAATATCTAAAAATGAATGTTCAAAAAGAAAACACAGGAGAAAATAATACCAGAAAGCTGGGGATTGCTCCGGTGTCTAAGCCGTGGACTGCCAGATTTCCCTTCCAACTCATCCTCTTTGGAATTTTTATCAGCAGAACATTCCAAGGATCCCCATTTACTCAAGGTAAAGTGTGGTTGCTCCTCTGTGGAATCAACTATAACCAATCATATATCAAAACCAATACCGTTCGGTACCAAGAATCCAAAAAAGCGAAATGAAAGAGAGAGAGAAAGAAAAGAAATGAGATTCACCATGATCTTGTGTTACTTGCAATGAAGCAGCAGCACAGTGGCGTTGAAGGTTTAATAAAGCGCTATTGATACGGGAAGCTCCCATGGAGTGTGGAGCACTAGCCAATTCCAACCATCACTGAAATTTGGAAAATTTTAATACAAAAATTGAAAATTTAAAGATAAAATAATCAAATAATTACCTGGCGAAGAGTAGAGGATAAAGAATCAAAAACAGTCGAATAGCTGTCCATCGAATCCAAAAATAGCAAAACTTTATCGTCTCCAACTAGTTTTTGTTTATCTTCATCTTCATCAAGTTTTAGGTCTTGGATTTGCTTCTCCATTCCAATTTCAAACCCGATTTCTTCCTTTCCCTCTTCCATGGAGCAACACAGCTTTGGAGAATTGCACAGAATTTGGGATCTTAATTCTTGAGATTTTTATGGGAGTCATTGTAATTTGAAAATTCGGGGGAGGACGGTGTCATTTAAAGAAACGATGTCGTCTAAGAGAATATAAATAACCATTGCGACTCTGGCTGTTCACCGACCGAGGGGTTTTGTGCCAGGTTTTAGTTTTAGCTATGGATTCAATAATGAAGAAATATCAGCAGAGATTCAGAAAGGTCAGAGAGGAAATGGAAAAATGGGACCAGCTTCAATCTCGCTTGCCTTTTCAATTCAGAAACGTTTCTTCCATAATTGAGAGATTACAGTTTTTTTTTGGTTAATAATCTTTGATTGAATTAAAAAAAAAAAAAAAACCCCTCTGTTATCGGGTGATTCGAGATTCTAGTAATTATGGGACTTTGAATAGTGTCTTTTCATTTTGATCTTGATTGAATTTAATTACTGAGAAGTTAAATTAATTTTGGGATTAATTTTTCAGGAAGGAGTTTTGTTTCTTGAGAGAATGCATAGAGACGGTAGGCATTTGTTAAAGGAGGTACTAAACAGATGACCACAAAACAATTGCAGTAACGAGTTTGGTATTAAGCCATGTCTAGCTGATTGCTTGGATGAGCTTCTGATTCTTCATGATATGCATCGCTCAGAATATGAAATTTTATAGCTTTTTATTTATTGTTTTTGTGTTTCTTAATATGGTTAAGCATGAGTTTGGATTAGTTTATGAGCTTTAGAAGTGTAAAGAATACTTTTCCTTTTTCTTTCATTGTTGTCAACCTTCAGGCAGCTAGATCGTGTTACTTAGAATTTAATAGCTAATCTAATTTTCTGGCAGGTATCAACTTAAATTATCTGCTGTTTCGGCACTTCCGGCACTTACCTTGAAACTAAGGTATACTAAGCACAATTTCTTTAAATCAAAATGGGAAAAAATTCTCAGTTTTCTTAATTTGTTTTAGGAATTTTACAAGGCAAGATTATTGACCTTGTTTGGAAATTTCAGTCGCATCTTTGATCTCTTAAGCTTCAAAATCTGAGCTGTGATAATTGGTCTTCGGTAGACTTCATTAAACCTGAAATTAAGACTTAGTTGCAATTTTGTTTTCATAAAGAGCGCAGGGGAGAAGAAATTGCTCATTCCATCTCAATTACGAAACTAAAATCCTCTCAGAAACAGCCCTCTTTTCACTGTATGATGTGTTTTGTATTTAGCACAAATGAACTTTTCATCATATCATTCTATCATCCAATGCATGTGGTTAGATCTAGACCCACAGTATATTCGCTGGCCTTTTTCTTTTTGTTGTTTGTTGGTACTGTCTGAAATTTTATCATATTATAGTTGCCATATTCTGTAGTCTATGCTATGAAGCTTATAATGTATTTTGGACTACATAGAAGTTCCAGTGATCTAGCTGCACTCCAGCTACTCATGGTTGACCAACCTAATATCCCCAAAGAAGAAGGTAGGTTGGGTAGCAGATAATGGAGTACGTTTGGAAGTTTTTCTATCTTAGCATGGGTCTTCGTGCTCTCATATATACACGTCTGTGCATTTTTTTTATGTTCATGCCCACCTTAAAGAAAAAGCAATTGTATTCATGTAGTCCAGTGTATGTGGCTCTAGCCTCCTTTTCATATTGGAGAAATTGACATATTGATAAGGGGTTGAGAGATCTGCCAACAGGATCTCCTAGGCAAAGAATTTGTCTTTGAGACAAAGTTCACATTAAGATCTTTACATTGTAGTATTTCTGAGTATATTCTAAGTTCCTATTGAATTTGTAATATCCGTCTTTTTGTTTCACAAACAGAATGAAGAGTTTTGTTTCACAAACAGAATGAAGAGTTATTGTCTTTCTATCCACCTTATTAATTTGAATTTTCTGGGAGGTTGTATAATCAGTTTTTTGGATAGAAATAGCAGGACAGATGCTGTTCCGTATTATGATGCTAAAATGTTTTTGATTCCCTGCTTGAGAATCTATGGTGGAACTTTGTTAAATGGTGAAAGTTTACTGCCTAACTGTTTTCATCCAGTAGAATAGATCCTCCAATCCAATTATAATGTTTTTTACTTCACCAATGCTTTTATTTAAACCCCATTACTTATTATTTAGCATTGTCAAACTATTTTTGTTGCCATTTTTGCTAACTTCTATTCTCACGACTTTTTCTAATTTGTGGCTAATTCGTCAATGCAGTGCAACTCATCTTTGCAGAAGAGATATGTTAATTTCTGTGTAGTTGTTGACAAGCTTTCATAGCAGCGTGGAAGCAGAAAACTCTTGGTGTTGTGGAAGCTATGCTAACAACACGAACTATTTGTGGAAGGATTGAATTTGGTATCTTGAAGAATCAAATATTTTTCAGAGAACTTCTCCCAAGAGTAGAAATGTTTGCCAAAGTGGTATTTCATATTTTTACCATCAAGATTGGATGATCTGCATGAATGAAGGGCCGTTTTAGTGTAGGATAAAAACGACAGCGTTTAATTTCCCCGCGAGTGGTTGTGGGGTGGTTCCCTCCAATGATATGATTTTGTTTTTCAAGACCTCAGAGAGATGAGAAGAAGCAAAGCTACAGGCTACAGGTAGAGCCAGGCTGTCAGCCGGAGGTTGAAGTAGAAAGGTGTTGGGGTCCACAAATTTTCGAACATCGAACGGTGTAAAAAAGTATCGCGATGAAAATAAAATTTTAAATCGATTAAATTAAATTAAAATTAATAATTTTATAATTTATTTAATTTAATTTAATTTAATTTAAATTTTAATTTAATTTATGATTTGAATATTTTTTTTTATTTCAAGTTAGATATTTATATATATATTGTAAATATATTTTATTTTATTTTATATATAATTATATATTTTTTTTAATGTAATATTAATTTAGAATTAAAAAAAAGACTATCAATAAAAATTAATTAAAAATAAATAAATAAATTTAATTTTTGAAAAAAATATAATTTTTAAATGTGTTAATTAATAAAATAAATAAATTTTGAATTATTTTTAAAATTTTTATATTACTAATGCTTTATTAATTTTTTTTTAAATTTAAAATAAAATAATGATGATTATAAAAAAAAATTTAATTTGAAACCAGCTAATTAAAAATATTTAAATTTAATTGAAATTAATTATTTAATTATAATAATAATTTAATTTAATTTAAAAATTTTCAAACTAAAATTATTAATTTAATTTAATATCAACCGTTGAAATCAATTAAACCAAACCGAAACTATCCTATGCGAAAAGTTTGCGCCTCTGTAAAAAAAAGAAAGATAATCAGAGAAGGACTTTTTGCGTTTTGGTCAACCTTTTCTCTCTCTTCTACTGTTCTACAAAGCAACTAGTAGTTTTGTGGTGATTTTTAGTACTAGTTTCTTGTTTGGTTCCTCTTGTGGCATCTTCCACTGTTCAAACCCCAAAAACAGGACCTTTTTTCTACCTTGCCTATTCGAAGAACAGAAACAAAATAACAATCCCAATTCAAATTTTTTCTCTAAAAACACACACATAGATTGCTTAATTTATTCTATGGACAAGAGACTACTTCTACTTGTTCTTGTTCAAGAATTCTTCTTCCAACCCTCCAACTAGAATTAGGGTTTTTGTTGGCCATCGCCTCCATTTCAAGGTCTTTGTGATAACTGACTGATAGGTATGGTTTTTGTTTTCTTTCAAATATTATTTCCGTTTAATTGGGTTTTCACTGCGCATCATATTAGCGATATTAATTTATTTATTATGCCAATGGAGATGCTTTGTGATGGGAATAATACGTGTCCCTAATTATTGTTAATTCAATCCGTTCTGTAATTTGTTTGTGTTATCAACTCAAATCTTAATATTTTATGTTTCCCTTTTGATGAGAAATAATTCCAATTGAGCAACAATAGTTTTCCAATTCCAATTCACCAATCTTTTGCCCATCTTATGGATGTGGTAGGCTGTTAGCTGATATTGAAGCATAGGAAATGAAAATTCAGAAATTTAGATGGGTAATTCTTAAATGAAAGGCAAAAGATTGTTTTTTTTAGATTATTATTCCATTTCTATTTTTAGCATTTTTCTTTTGTATTGAGTTGTCCATGTTGGCTTGGCTTCATTACTTCTTTTCTCTTTTCTTCTCATAATAAAGCCACAATCAATTTTCTCATTGGGTTTTGATACTGCCTTAGTATAAATGTTAACTCACGGGACACTCATTTAATATTGCTTTGCATATTACTATGTTGCAGTGGGTTATTTGAATCAGATGGCTGAATGTTGGGATTCAAGTCATGACCCTGGTAGCCAGTTGGAGGACAGTTATCATTTTGAGAGATTGTATATAGAACCTATTTATGATGCATTTGTTTGCCCTTTGACAAAGCAAGTCATGCGTGATCCTGTCACCTTAGAAAATGGACAAACTTTTGAACGTGGAGCAATAGAAAGGTGGTTCAAAGAATGCAGGGAGAGTGGGAGGAAACTAGTTTGCCCCTTGACGCAAAAAGAATTAAAAAGCGTGGACCTAAACGCTAGCATAGCTTTGCGGAACACCATTGAAGAGTGGACTGCTAGGAATGAAACTGTTCAGCTAGATATGGCTCGGAGGTCATTAAATCTGGCGAGTCCTGAAAGTGATATTCTACAGTCTTTGAAATATGTCGAGTATATCTGCCAAAAGAGCAGATCAAATAAGCATATTGTGCGCAATGCTGAGCTAATACCTATGATTGTTGACTTGTTGAAGAGTAGCAGCCGTAGCGTAAGGTGTAAAGCATTGGAAACACTTAAAACTGTGGTAGAGGAAGATGATGATAATAAGGTTGTTCCAGGCTTGCTGATTTTGCATAATAGCATCTGTCATGTCACTAGTGTGGGTGAATTTGGCATCTCATGTTAATGGGCTTTGCTGGTTTTGCAGGCAATATTGGCTGAGGGTGACACTGTGCGTACAATAGTTAAGTTCTTGTCTCATGAGCCATCCAAAGAAAGGGAGGAAGCTGTCTCCTTGCTGTATGAGCTCTCAAAATCTGAAGCCTTGTCTGAAAAGATTGGTTCAATCAATGGAGCAATTCTTATATTGGTTGGAATGACAAGCAGCAAATCAGAAAACATTTTAACTGTTGAAATGGCAGATAAAACGCTTGAAAATCTGGAAAAGTGTGAGAACAATGTGCGGCAGATGGCTGAAAATGGTAGATTGCGGCCTCTTCTGAATCAGCTTCTTGAAGGTGCTTCTACTTGCCTCAACATTTCTATGCTTTTGTCTCATGCAAATTCTGTGGTAGTCCTTTGCTAGTCAGTTTTACAAATTTGTCTGTTTTTTCATTTGTTGATGTAGAAAAGAAGTCATACTCCTATGCTTAAATATATTCTGATTACATGTTATTCAATATGCCATGTGTATGCTACCCCTCCCACACTTTTTACCACTTGAGATAAAGCTATACGTCCTTTATAACATATAATACTGACTTAAAAACCTGAAGAAATTGTTTTGAACCAAAGATAAGAATAACCTGTAGGAATTACAAATCTTTCCTCCATGATCTTTTCTTTTGTCCTTTTAGAGGCATATCTCATGCTTACTAGTTATTATTTTGTGGATCACTGTCACGTGAATGTTATGGAACAAGGGACAAGGGAGCTCTTCGAGCTTTCTCCGCCAACTCTATCTTGTATGTATTAAGGTATCTGGGCCTCTCTTTTTAAGACTCACATTGTGATGTATCTTCCATCCCTTAACAACTGTAGTTCAAGGGGATTTTTATTAAAGTCATTGCCTTTCTTCAGCTCAATGGAGGGAGAAAGAGATATATTTTTCTTCTTATATTAGTCCTATATGCTTGTTCTACTCCTTGACTTGTCCTTCTAGTCAGACCCACTTATATGTTTTTAAATTGTATGAAATAATTCAGTTCATCTGGGTAAAATAACCAGAATGGTGATACTGCAGGCCCACCAGAAACCAAATTGTCCATGGCTTCATACCTTGGTGAACTGGTTTTGAACAATGATGTGAAAGTCTTTGTGGCTCGAACTGTTGGTTCATCCCTAATAGATATTATGAGAAGCGGTAACACACAGTCAAGAGAAGCTGCTTTGAAAGCTTTGAACCAAATTTCATCTTGTGTGCCGAGTGCCAAGGTGTTGATTGAAGCAGGAATTCTTCCTCCGCTTGTTAAAGACCTCTTTATTGTTGGCACCAATATGCTTCCCACACGACTCAAAGAGGTATCAGCAACAATCCTTGCCAACATCGTGAGCTCAGACTATGAATTTGAGTCGATTCCTGTTGGACCTTTCAACCAGACTCTGGTCTCAGAAGAAGTTGTGCATAACCTACTTCATTTAATTAGCAACACTGGTCCAGCTATTGAATGCAAACTTCTGCAGGTTCTTGTTGGACTGACTAGTTCTCCTGTTACTGTTCTGAATGTTGTTGCTGCCATTAGAAGTTCTGGTGCTACTACCAGTTTGGTTCAGTTTATTGAGGCCCCTCAGAAGGATTTGCGTGTTTCTTCAATAAAGCTTCTTCTGAATCTCTCTCCACATATGGGTCCGGAACTAGCTAATGCCCTTCGTGGCACAGTTGGGCAACTTGGAAGCCTAATTAAAGTTATATCAGAAAACATAGGAATTACAGAAGAGCAGGCTGCTGCTGTTAGCCTCTTAGCTGAACTTCCAGAGGGAGATTTGGGTCTCACTCAGCAGATGCTGGATGAAGGGGCCTTTCAGCTAATCTTCTCTAGAGTAGTGAAGATCCGTCAGACTAGGGGTAACCGCTTTGTGACACCATTTCTAGAAGGGCTTGTTCGGGTTCTTGCAAGAGTTACATTTGTTTTGGCTGAAGAGCCTGATGCCATTGCATTCTGCCGTGAGAATAATCTTGCTGCTGTGTTCATTGAACTGCTTCAGTCTAATGGACTTGACAATGTCCAAATGGTTTCAGCCATGGCATTGGAGAACTTGTCTCAAGAATCCAAAAATTTAACAAAATTGCCTGAGTTGCCCCCAACTGGATTTTGTGCTTCAATCTTTCCTTGTTTTAGCAAACAGCCTATCATAACTGGACTGTGCCGGCTCCATCACGGAACATGTTCATTAAAAGACACGTTTTGTCTTTGGGAGGGACAGGCTGTTGAGAAACTGGTTGCACTTTTAGACCACACAAACGAGAAGGTAGTTGAGGCTGCACTTGCAGCGATATCTACTTTGTTGGATGATGGCGTTGATATTGAGCAAGGAGTGCTGATATTGTGTGAAGCAGAGGGGGTTAAACCTATACTTGATGTGTTGAATGAGAAACGGACGGAGAATCTGAGAAGGAGGGCAGTGTGGGCTGTTGAGAGGCTTTTACGAACTGATGATATAGCATATGAAGTTTCTGGAGATCCAAATATCAGTACTGCACTTGTTGATGCCTTCCAGCATGCCGACTATCGAACCCGGCAGATTGCTGAGCATGCATTGAAACACGTTGACAAGATACCAAATTTCTCCGGTATATTTCCAAACATGGGATAGGCCACTTCCAGTTGATCTGTGCACATGATGATTAGTTGCAAGGACATGTATGTAATTCATTCTTGGTCCTGAGCGGTTCTGATGTGACTACGTTTTGCAAAATAGGTAGATGTTATTGTAAGCAGATTTTGTTCATTTGTTGTCAATGATGCTCTTTTCTTTTTTTCTTAAATGTCATTTTTGTGGTTGCATATATTATACGTTTGCGTACGGGGTGAAATATTGGTTTCTGTGTTGCTTGTTAAGCATCCAGCATTATTAACTGAGACATCTTATTCTCAAGCGGTTCATTGTTTTAGACATTTTTGCTATATAAAAGACTAATTCCACAGAAAAATGAAGTTGGAATCTCCCATTTTCTGTGTATTGGTTGTATTTGAGGACTTATGGCCAACATATCCTTTTCATTTGAAGCCAGCTTTTGTACAGACTGGTGTACAATAGTCATTTATTTGAATACTAATTGTAAAAGAATTCAATACATTAAATTCTCTTTAATTTTTTAAAATTATACTAACTCCTCCTTTACGAATGTTATAATATATTATTAGAACTTTTCGTCTAATTTTACCGTTAGTCAACTTTACAAAGAAAGTAAAAAGACAGAAATATCCTTACCTTTTAATTTTATTTAATTACATTTTATTTTTACTTTATTTTTTTTAAAATTAAAAAATATATTTTCATACTTTTGATAAATTTTAAAATAAAAATATTTTTATTTTATTTTTTAAAAAATAACAAATAATAAATAAATTTTTTATTTTTAAATTTGTCAAAAATATAAAAATAAATTTTTTATTTGTATTAAAAAATTTAAGAAGAAATAATTTAATTTCTTCTTAAATTAATTTTTAAAATAAAAAATAAAAAATATTTTTATTTATTTTTATTTTAAAATTTATTAAAAATATGAAAATAAATTTTTTAACCTTAAAAAAAATAAAAATAAAAATAAAATATAATTAATTAAAAATAAAAAATAATAACATTTTTATCTTTTTACTACCTTTGTAGAGTTGACTAATAATAAAATTGGATATATTATAATATTCATCAAAAGAAAATTAATATATTTTTAAAATATTAAAAAAAACTTATTGTATAGGATCATTCTACGGAAAAATTGTAATAAACCCTTTATTTTATTCTTTAAATAGCCATGATTGTTGACACACTTATTTCTTGTTGAATCTTACCACTCTAAACTATTTATCAATTTATCTACTCAATGAGTGCACAATTGGGTGCAATTGGTCCTAAATTATAAATCTTATTCTAAATTAATTTGGATTATTAGAAATTTTGAGAAAGTTAGAGAGTTTATAAAGTAATATATTTAGATGGAGAAAAATAACGAGTAACAACAAATAATCTGATTAATTGTTAATGTACAATGGCATGGTAGCATTATG
Organism: Aleurites moluccanus; assembly: GCA_948193065.1. NCBI lineage: Eukaryota > Viridiplantae > Streptophyta > Magnoliopsida > Malpighiales > Euphorbiaceae > Aleurites > Aleurites moluccanus. The sequence continues at coordinate 32,533 of CANXYC012552463.1, read as the reverse complement.
GTCTACTCTTGACAGTACCCCCCATCTTCCATGTCCTCCAACCGACAGTCTAACACCACCATTGGCAAGTCAGCAACCCCCAGCCAAAGGGAAAAACAAAAAAAAATGTTGAAGGTCCATTGGAGGATATTAACCACCAAAGGGAAGGAACAACTGATGAATTTATTATTAGTGCAACATGAACAAAAGCAAGATTAGGAATACAGAATGAATTTATGAACAGCAGTGAAGAAAATAAACAGAATAAACCGCCAGGTGCAAACTGATTATGTCCAAAGAATTCAAAATGAAATTCCGAGTCACAATCTATGATAAAAATCTCCTCGTGTGGGTAAATAAAAGCCCACAATTTTCTGCGCAAATCAGAATACCAAGGACTTCACAGATGTAGCACAGCCAGTGATTTAGTAATGCACGAAGAAGCATCCAATTCATGAGTCATGTGATTTCTAGAAATATGAACCCAGTTTGTTCCTGTGTCCGACACATCACATACAGTCAGAAAGTCCAACACCTGACCAAATATTTTGAACATTTCCACCCCAAATATAAGATGTTTGTCAGAAACAAATGCAGCATTCCAATCCATTGGGGCATCAGGATGTACTGACACTTCGGTCCACACAAGATACATAAGATCTAGCTCCCACAATTTTCTAACAGCCTTGTTTCTCTGGCCTATTTGGCCATCTCCTTCGCACCAGGAGACTGAAAGCATGAATAATTGACCATTACAAGATACAAGTTTAGGGTAATACTCATGAACACGGGGAGGGAATGGAAAGGTTTGGATTGCTATCCAGAAGCCCCTCTCTATGTCAAATCCCATGAGCTTGTCTGTCTCTGAATAAACATAAAAAATCCCATTACATACAACTCCAGAGCATACCACCCCAAAATCTATAGGCAGCTTCTGGATTTCCATCCATTTATTTGATATGGGATCATAAATTTCTCCAGAATCCAGAGGTTCATCCCAAGATCCAAGACCTCCTACAGCAACCAATACAAACCTTTTACAACCCTTAGCATTTGACTGATAATTTTTTTGTCTAGTGAACTTGTGTGACTTTCTGCTATGAAACAATGAAGCCTCATTTTCATCCAAAGCATTTCTATACTGACATCTTAATGAAAGTTTATGAGGATCCTCATAAACATCTGACACCCCACCAATTCGAGACCTGGGAAAACGCCTTTCTTGCCAATGTTGATGACTATGAACAACAGAAAAATCAGAGCTAACCTCAGAAATTCCCAAAATAGGCATTGATCTTGCAAACCTCATGGAAGCAACTTTGCGCCAAGATTTAGTTAAAGGGCTAAACACCAACACCCCTTTGTGAGTTTTGAATGAGCTCCTATCCACTCTCCCAAAGTGGGTTAAGCTAGAACAACCTCCAACAATATAAATATCATCCTCAATACTGGCAACAGAGAACATGAACCTTCCTTTTAGAATATCAGAATCAATCCTATGCCATTGATCTTGTGATACATCCAATGCATGTATCTCCCCAGAACAATAACCATCTTTAACAGCCCCAAACAGAAATAACCATGGACTCTGATATGAACAGTCTCTTCTCATCAGCAAAAACCGAGGAGTGGTGGTCAAGAATCTCCATTTCTTACATACAAGGCGGGCATTCATGAGACTGGTCAATGGGAGTCTCACCAAACACATTTCCAATATATCATCTGGAAGAAAGATGTGGAACCTGCTATTCTGTATTGAATCTTCAAGTTCTAAATCTTTTCTGTTATTTTTCTTCCAAAACTTTTCTCTGACCCCATATGAGAAGCAATCAACTCCTGGTTCATCATTGCCACATATTGGTTTGTATCCGTTTCCATCTTCACTAGCACTCGATGACCTCCTCCTACTACTTGGATCCCCATATTCCTCACCTGTATCAGCGCCTACTTTGCAACCGCCACCTCTACCATACAAAGTAAGACATTTTATAGAAATTCCCCTCACATTATCTTCTTCCTCTGCTTCACATCTGTTGCTCTTCTTCCACAACTTCTGGCTAATAGTTCTCACAAGCCGTTGTGACACACTCAAAGCCTCAAAATCCCGATTAAGAGATGCCTCTCTACTTGGTCTCTCAGTAAACATTTCGTTCATTGACATTTCCCCACCAATAGCTTATAGGCCCTAACCATCTCGCGAAAAGCATTAGTTATGATTTCCAAGCTCACCTTCTATTCCGTACAAAAAATAAAAAATAAAAAAATATTATGCCGAAGCCTCCTTCCAGAAAATTAAGGATCCAAAAGAATCCGTCTCAAACTGAAGCAAATAAAAACAATAAAAAAAATAGAAAATCTTGATTCCGGAAATGCAGAGTAATGACCAAGTTGACAGATCCATAACATCAAATTTTGCACACAGGACACTCCTTCACGTCAGATGTTCTCCCAAAAAGTGAGAAGAAAAAAAAAAAACCCTAATCAAGCGAGTTTTATTAAACCTCTACATAGATAAATTTTAGAAGAAGCCGAAAATTTTTTCAAGAACCATGATAGAATCTACTTGTGAAAATTGGTCTCCTAGCAACAAAACGATAAGCAACATTCACAATCAAATGAAAAAATGTAAAAAATAAAAAACAGATAATCCATTTGAAGGAAAAGAAAAGAAAACTGGAAATCTCGAAGCTATCATTTTCGTCCTCCAACATTCATTCAAAGCCTAGAAATGAAAAAAGAAATATAAAAAAAAAAAGAGAGAGAGAAACTTACTTACCTTTAATCAGATTTGACTGAAATCGCCTGAAGAAATCAACAGAATCCAAAATGTTAAACCAAATCTACCGAATCCTGTCCAGAAGTTAAAAAAGAAATCTAATCGGAGATTAAATTGGGGAAAGTAATAAATAATTGAAGATATTAGTAGCGAGAGGGTAGAGGAGGAGATCAGTGCTTGGTGAAGCTGAAAAATGGATTTAGCAAAAGGCCTAAACAAAAGCGACACACCGCTGATATTAAAAAGCGACCCATTGGTACTTTTTCTTTCCCATTTGTCATTCTCTCTCTCTTTTGTATTTACTATTTTTTCTTTATTTTAATTTTTGTTAGAAAAATAAAAAAAAAACACAGAGTTTCTATTTAACACAGTCTCTTTGTAAAGTTTGATCAGGACCATTTCATTATGAAAACACGGATTTCGAGGAGGCAGTTTCTGCGGCAAACAAAGTGTAGGGCTCGGGTTTGTATGAATCGAGCAGCTGTTGTGAAAGAGAAACAGTGAACGGTGTCGTTGAGATGTGAAGAAGCGAAATGGTCGCCAGAGTAAATGGAGGCGATTTTTGTGAAATTGGGTGGTTAGAGAGTGGACCCCATTACCCGCCTCTTAGTCAAATTTTCAATAACATTATTCATTATGTTATCACCTGCTTCCAAAAATTTTCTTACTCTGTTTACTGACTTCCTTACAGCCATAAATGATTGTGAACAATATTTCAAATAAATAAATAAATTTTATTTTTTTTCTTCTTAATTTAATCTTAAATAAATTGAATTTCAAATTATATCACTTAATTAAAAGATACTTTAATAAATTTTAAAATTTTAAATTATATATTTTGAGATAATAATTTTTTTATTTAAAATTCAAAAGATAATTAATACTTAAAAAATATAAGTAAAGAGAAAGTGAGGGATGAAGAGTTCAATTTTAGATGTCTAAAAATTTTTAAAAATTATAATTTGTTAGTATTTCATATAATGAATTTAATGATATATTTTTATATTAAATAAAAATTAAATGAATAATTAAAAATATATTAAATTTAAATCGTTAAATATAGTACATAAAATTTATAATATATTTTTAACTGTTAATTTGATTTTTATTTAATATAAAAAATATATTAAAATTTATTATATGAAATATTATTGAATTATAATTTTTATAAAAATTTTTAGACGTTTAAAATTAGATATGGCTGTGTAAAAAACAAAGCAGCTACCCTATGCAGTGTCCTAATAAATTAAACAAAAGGTTGAATTAATTAATTAACATTCATGTGCCTCGTTGAAGCAGTGGATAGAGAGACATGAAGAAACCAAAGACCAAATATTAATATGCATAATGACTTGGAGATTTTTTTTTTTTTTTTAAAAAAAGAAATGATGGAGAAACTGTATTAATATACAAACATGTTTTGGTGCCTTAAAATTGTAAGGAAAATCTCCAAAGTATGAAAGTTTTTTTAAGGAAAAAACTGTTGTTTATTAAGTTGTAATATAAAATCAAAGCATTAGAAATAAGAATAGGAAGGTGTTGCCAAAATATTGGACTTGGGAAATTAACTACAGCGTGAGCAACCCCATTGTTTCCTTGTCCCTCTCGAAATTGTAATTTCCAGCCATTATGTCGCTGCAAAATAAACTTACAATATGAAGATAAACCTCTAAACTCTAAATAATCTATTTGATTATCATTTATAGCATTCACCGCAACGATTGAATTTGTCTCTACTATAACCACTAAAAGGTTCAAACTCTCCAATCAACGGAGAGTTTCTTTGACTCTCATAGCTTCACCTTCCCTGACCATGAAAACCCCATTGAACACCCATGTGCAAGCTCCCAAGAATGTTCCATTTGAGTCTCGAATCCCTACGTCTGCACTAAATACTCACCTGTTTGCAAACAACGCTGCATCGATATTGCACTTTATCTCACCCTGAGCAGGTCCAATGACTGCACTTGTTTGACTGCAGCGAGAAAATAAATTAAAATAATTTATGGATGGGAACTTAAATTATTTTTAACTTATAATTCTATTTAAATAATTTTTCAATTGTGTAACTCGTAGTTTCATATCAACCATGTTCTTTAATTAACCCAAAAAAAAAAATGTTGGGCCTATTGGGCCGCAATATCTTCTTGTTTCTCTAACCGAAACCTTGTCCAGTACAATGTTGAAGTAGGACCAACATTTCAATAAGACTAGGCTGTAGCCCCGTGGGAGGGTTCAAGACAAATTCATCGTCAGCGTGAAGGCGCAAGTTCTGTACAGGGGAAGAGGAGAAGAAGAAAATGGCGGAGTCAGTGGCGGTGTGGTTTATGATCATATTCGCCACCTTGACGTTCACAGTTATAGTTTCAGGTGTCGAAGACAAGTGCGCTGCATGTTATGCCGTTGCGGTACTTCTCGAGCGCTCTCTCCCTCTCTCTCAGACCTTCTATTTGTCTCTGCAATCACATTGTAGAATGCTCAGATCATTCAATTCTCTTTGTTTTCACGGTTTAGTTTCGATGATCCGTGATTTTTAAATTGGTATTAATTATAATCATAAGGGATACAATATTTCTATTAGTCAAGTAATTAATGTTAATTGCGAGATGTTTAAATCAAGGCATGAGTTCTGATCTGCAATGGAAAATGCTTTGCAGGATGAATTAGAGCGCGGGCTTTCAAATGTATGTAATTTGCTGTTTTCCTTCTCTTCCCTTGGTCGTACTAATTAATATTTATGTCCGTTCTAATTTTCTATTGCGATTGTGGGTGGTTTTTGTTAAATTGAACAATGGTAATTTAGCAAATTTGTTTTGACTGCTTGAGCAAAGAAATCAAGATTTGTGATGATTTGATACTTTTACATATAGGAAAAACCAAGGAATCATTTGGACATGAGAAACCGCTTGAATTCTAAAGGTCAGCGCGAAGGAAAGGTAATTGATTACAGGTATTGCCTCAATATCTTCTTTCAACTTTCACCTTGGGGAGGGAAAATGGAAAAGAGGGTAAAATAATGTAAAATGATCAACAAAGTTAGTGACTATGCTCATTTCTAGGATACTGAATTTAGATCACTAATGTGCTTAACATGGGAGGCGAAAATTTGAAATAGGCATATGCAGCATTATAGGACAATGTTTTCTGCTTTGGGACAATAAATCAGATCCATCTGAGGGTTTCAAATTCGATTATGACAATATGAGGAGCCTATGAGCCTGTAAATTATACAGGATAATGGGAAATGAAGAAGAGCATGATGAAACTAAAATACCTCTCAATTTGGTTAGAAGATAAACCGACTAAATGGAATGCACTAGTTTCAACTTGTTTGCTGTTTTATTATACATATGGAAGGGTACATGTCCTGGTTAGGTTACTGTTTTTGTAGGCTATCTTTACTATAGCAGAAAGTTTAATATGGGAAGGTGACTAAAATGTTTTGTGTAGGATAGAGTGCTAAGTTTAAGATATAGTTGGGGCACAACTAGGGACTGGAATTAGTAAAGAACAATCAGATCAGTGAATTGTTTCAAATAGGTTAACTTTTTCTTTCTTTTATGATGGATGGTGAGACAAGGGAGCATCTGTTGATGCAAACTGAATTAACTAAGAAAAATCCTTTCCATTTTCAATTTTAGATATAGATGTGACTTCTAAGACAGCTTCTTTTTACTTATATGCTGGATATAACTTTATACGATCTCCTCTAAAATAAAATATCCACATTGGATACAGTTTCTTTAAATGTTTAATGTTATTATAATTGTGCAAATGCTTGAAACAGAGTCAGTGAGCTGAGAGTTGTAGAACTCCTGGATGGACTTTGTGACAAGATGCAGGATTACACTCTTCAAAAGGTAATTTTCAGTTAAAATTGGTTCCTTTGTCATTATGTTCTTTTCTTTCATATTTGAGGCAAGGCATGTTTTAAAGATTCATACTCTTACGATGCGTCTTGTTATTATGAATTAGACAAATGTTTTTTAACAGTATCTTGCAGAAATTCGTACTCAGCTATTAGCTGCTTTAGCATACATGCTCCAGTACTGGAGCTTAATCTATGCATCACATATGATATATTCATCTCCTCTTGCATCTGTTTTTTGACATATGAGTAAAATATAACATATCCAGTAAATATTCTCGAGACAGCGCATTCAATTTTTATCGTCATATTTTTTACAGATAGATTCAACCAGAAGCTTGTGGATCAAAGTGGATAACTGGGATAATCTTACAGCAAGTACGTACTTTCTTGTAAACTGCACTCAAACCATCTCTTTCTTGTACTTTGGCTGGTATAAGCCTTTGAATAATTACTGCCAAGGCAGCCAGTCTCTCTTCGTATTGAACTTGATGTTTTCTTTGAATAAGTTCTGCTGTTTGTCTTTTCACTGTTAAACCAATGATGGACTCTTGACCTGGACACAAGGGCGTAATAGTGGGGACAAGCAGGAGCCTTGGCCTCCTAACCCACTTGTAAATATACATATTATTCCTATATAATTAGCCTAGTTTTTTAATTAGTCCTTCTAAATTTCTAATTCGTCTCCCAAATTTAATTTTTATAATTCAAATGTTAAAATTATTGAATTAATTCCTCATCTTATAAATATAGAAGATCAATCAAAATTTATTTAATTAAAAATGTATTTTAATGAAAAAATATAATTATTTATTTTTTTTAAAACAAAAATTATTAGAAAGTTGAAAAAAAAAACTATCTTTTATTGTTTTTTCCTCCTATTAATTTCAGCCTCCCCAAATAAATTTTTTTGGTTCTGCCGCTGCCTGGACATTTAATAATTGGGTTAACTCTAGCATGTTTACTGCAAATTTCCTCTTTTCTAGCTCTTTGAACCTTTCACGTGATATTTTCTTAACTATCAGCATCTTTAACCATTTTCTTTTTTAATAGATAAGCAAGAAGCTCGAGCATATTCAAAAGATATATCTTCTTATTGTGGAAGGTGAGACGTCAAATGGTTTTCACATATTCTCTTATTCATGTCATTGTGAAACATACTTTTAGATTTTTTAAATTTAGATACTGTTTCAAGGATGTAGAAGCCATTGTGATCATAGTTTACTGACCCTTGTGTTTAAAATGGGATAGGTTACTGGAGGGAACGGAAGATGAGGTGAGTTTTCTCATTCTGATTAGCTATTTATGTGTTCAAATGCCCTTTTGTTTGTAATGTATAGAAGGCTAAGAATGTACTTCTACTGATATCAATTGATATTGCAGTTGGCCGAATTGATTAAGAAAGGATCTGTTAAAGTTGGAGGTGTAAGTAAGGTTCTATGTCAAGATTTGAGCAAGCACTGCACCCACTCAAGGTAATGTTGGATCTGTATACCAAGCTATGAAGCCTTGATTGGGACAATTTCAGAAGTTACTTGCCATGTGTGGTGCTTGAGATAGAGAATTTTAGAAGTTGCTTTTAGTAGCAGAGACTTAGCTTTAAAGGTTTATCTAACTATGATGCTTAATAACCTAACTTGGAAGAATCAGTTTGCACTTGTTGATTTTGGCATTCTTAATTTGTGATTAAAGTAGAAAGAAAAAGAAAAAGAAATAAATAAATAAACACATGATGTAAAAAAGAACAAACTCCATTAGACGATTGTATCATCTGTCTTCCAACTCTCCAAGAAAAATTTCTGGTTTCTACACTTAAAACCACATTGCATGGACACATACACCAATAGAAACTAGGAAATTTTGTTCATCCTCGGATTTCTTTCAGTTGTTTTTATAGAATGAAGTTGTGGTTCTTTCATAAACAGCTAGGTTTAAATTTACTATAACGTTAAATTTCTTTTCATGTGCAGTGATTCTCATCAGGTAAATGGTGATGATGATGAATCAGATGGAGAACTCTGAGTGACTTCTTTTTAAAAGGAGATGATGCAAAGCATAAATTCGTAATGGGAAAAAAAAAGAAGTTTCCATGATTAAATTTGGTACTTGTTTTATAAACCTACAAATTTTGTTTCATCAGCATCATGTTCAGTTTATTTCAATGGCGTCGTATTCTGTCTGCTTCTAACTTCAAACAGGTCCGTGATAGATTGCTGGTCATGTAGTCATCAAAGAATACCAACCCCTTTATTTTGTTATCTAATTGCTTTTAGTCAAGAATTACGGCTTTGTTGACTGCATATTTCCAATGTTATTTCCACCCTTCATATATTACACTATTACTTGCCCTGAGTCTCGATTGGTTTGGAGTTCAAAACGTGGGAAATGCCAGTAGTATTTTAATGCATATTGTTGTCAAGGCAATTTGCTTCTCTAGTCTCCAGATTTCAGGTGAAAATTACCAATATTGGTTATTGTCAACTGTCAAGTGGCACAAGTAACCGAAGAGTGTATGCTCTTAGTCCCATTATCTACACACCATGATCACCCCTCCCTTAATATCTTGCTTTTTGGCGTGTAAAATTGCAAAGCAAAGTTACTAGAGAATTTTCATCATTTCAAGTCATACAACAGTTTATTTAGGGCACGTCCCTCTATAAACTCGATAGTGTAGTAGAGGCAGAAAATTGGCACCTTAGCATTCCACAAGCTCAGAGATGCAAGAACACTCGGTTTTGCTAGTAGCTTAATAACAAAATTATAAATTGTTGTTAAAGCAATTAATTAATCAGGGAATACCACTCGGATTTGCTAGTAGCTTAATAACAAAATTATAAATTGTTGTTAAAGCAATTAATTAATCAGGGCATACCATGAAGAGTGAAAACTCAATTAATACAATGAATGGGTAACGGAAGAAGATATCCCTCTGTTTTTCCATCTCCGATTTTATATACAATGGAAAAATGAAAAAACGGAAGGGAGTGGTCCGTGCAACTAGACAGCTGAACAATGAACTCGTCCAAAAGGTACAACATAAATGATCTCAGATGTACAGGGTTTTGGAACTCAAACGAATCACGTTCTATGCGATATTTATTTCCCTGACCAAGGCTGAAAATCAGCCATGCCAAACAGGACAGCAGGAGCAGCCTAGGGGTAAAAAATTGTCCTTGCCAATTCTAAACCTTGAATGCATTTGGACGCCTCTAAACCATCCCCTTATTTCATGAATTATTGTCTAGAGCACCTTTTAGTAAATTCAGACCTTCTGCTGATATGCTTCTTCGAACTCGGGATTGTGGGATCTCTATCCGAGGGGGTGGATCTAGGGAGAAACAGACCACCACCACTGTGACATTATCGCATGTGTTGCGCTTTAATGCCTCCCTAACCAACTCTCTTGAGCATCTTTCAGGATCATTATGGAGCATCAGTTCTTTCCGTGCAATTGTCACTGCACACTGGCTGCTCATGACATCCCAGAGGCCATCACAACCCAGGATCAAGAATTCATCATCCTCAGTTAGATTTGTCTCATGCAATTCTGGCTCTGCACTCAAAGGGCATGCAGAACCCTTCGGCCCTTTCATGTGCCAGTCTCCTAGGGCACGTGCAACAGATAATTGACCATTAAGATAGCCATCATATATGACTCCACCAAGTTTCTCAATTCTAAGTCTTTCAGAAGTGCAATTAGGTTTGTGGTCTTTGGACATCTCAATTGCTCTACCTCGCCTCCCCAGTACTGCCCGGCAATCCCCAGCATTGGCAATTATCAACGTCCTGCGAAGAGCAAAGGTAGTTTAGAGAGAAAAGAATCACGAAACCACAAACCAAAAGCAATTTTGGTAACAATCTTCACTAGTACCATAATAAATCCAAAGTCAAAATTCCAAATCAAAAGCAACTATGAGGCTAACCTACCTTCCAAAGATAAAGGCAGTTAGTGCAGTGGTGCCAGAGGAGATATCAAGTTCACTGTCATCTACAAATGCATAATCAGCTTTCACAAAAGCACTCTTAATTGCCTTCTCCACGCAAATTGGAAAATGAGAATCCTCAATTATAAAACCAAGTATATTATTCCTAACAAATGATGCTGCATCTGTACCTCCATGCCCGTCAAATACCTGCGCACATGTATCAATGAGTACAAGTTAATGAAAATGGCAAGCTAAACCAACAGATTCTTAACAACTTAGCAAAGCCACTGTTTTTGCTACAGGAGTGGTAAGTTTTGCTACCTTTATATTAGCAATGAAGCAAAATGATAAGTGCTTTAGATAGTTATATGAAACCCACAAATTAAATGCCAAATGAATTGCCATTTTGTCTCCTTTCAATAGCTTTTGATCAAAGAGATTGTCCAGTTATTCATTTACTGACTAGGATCTAGAAAGTAAATGGTAAGAACACAATATACTCACCCCATAGAAAGCTCCAGGTGTGGGGAAGTTGGCAGCTGCACCTAGATGTTCAATAAGATTATCTATGCATACATGTTCATCCTCCATATACTGTTTAGGCCCTCCTTCAGCACAGCTCCCTGATCGGAACACTGGTAGAAAATTTGATTTTTCATCAGAAGGCGACTTACTGACAACAATCCCAACATCCATTGCCTGGAGAACATTTAGCTAAATAGTTAATCAAAGGACTGCCAATAAATCATCCAACTAAGTGAACAAAAAGGAGAACTTCTAAATCTCGTTTTGATTTTTGAAAAGGAAGGAAAAATAAAGTTCATCTAGAACTTTGTCACTATTTATAACTAAAGTTTTTAAATGTGAACACCAAATTAGGTGGTATTTTCTTCATTACATATAAAACAACTTAAAGCGTAAAAACACTGCACTAAAAATTGGCTGAAGATCATCATTGCAAAATGCAAGATGCTTCGATTCTCAAGATTATAACTTTCTACAACTCTGTATATGACTGTTATAGCATCCAGCAGTTCAATCAAATGCGATGGCTTAGATGCAGACTAACTGCCACCAAAGAAGAAGTAAGAAGAAGAGGACGACAAACGAACTTACCAGATCAGCAGCAGCCAACACCCTCATAGAAGTCACACTATGCCGCATAGCCGAGAGGTGCCGCGGAGGTTTACCATTTGCGGTTTGTTTCAGATTATCCAAATTCTCTGAGTTCTGATTTTCCGTGCATGATACATTGTCCCTACTATAACCACTTTCTAATACAGTAAACAGAGGTGAAAAATCCATACCAGCGGCCATTTCCCCTTCCGAATCATAAATCAACTTATTTCTACGAAAACCGTTAAAGCAAACAACTTTATTAAACCCCTTAAATCCTGTGATCTATTAAAATATCCCAAACTATAAAATCAGATAAATTCACGAACCACAAACTTTAAGAAACGGAATTCCTTCGGATATCAGACAACTATGCAAAGAATAATCAGCAAGCAAACTCAAGACTTCACGGAACCAATCCTCAAATCTTCTACAACTCCCAGATCACGTAATCAATGATCAAGCATTCAAGTTCTTCCAAAAAATACCAAATCAATTGAAATCCGCAGTCAATTCACAGATACAAGATATAGAAATCGAACATCCATCCACCAACAAACCCGAGAAATATAAAAAGTATGCCAGAGAATTGAATAAGATGATAGGGTTAAGAGGGGAAAAATATAGAGAAATCGGAAAAACAGGGGAGGCTAGCCTAGAAAAAGAAAAGCAGAGATAATTGTCACGGATGATGATGATTGATTCTTTAGGCTTTGCTCTCTTTCTTTGTCAGATTATGGAAGAAACCTAATAAAAAATTAAAAAAAAAAAAAACAAACAAAAACAAAAGAGAGAGACGTCTGAGAGGGGTAAGAGAAATGGAGAGAGAGTCTCAAAAGTAGTTCAAAAAGAAAGGAGAAAAAATTTAAGGCTGATACATTTGCAGAGAAAGTGAGAGAGAGAAACTAACCTGTTGGCATTCGGTTGGCTACTGGCGATTCCAGTTAATCTGATGGATCTTCTAGCTGTCTCGCTGAAGATAGCCTACCGACACGTGGTGATATAGGGTTGGTGGATTCTTTGGTTGACGGATGCTTATTTTGTTGGTTCGTGGATTAATGCCGCCATTGAGTCCCAGCCGTTGGATCTCCGAACCACGATATGGACGGTGCACGTTGCTTTACCTTCAGTGACAGGTTAGGTTTGGTTAACGGCCGTTAAAATGGGATCCTTGGATTCCCACTGTTCACGTGTCGCTGTTTAATTGGTAAAACTTAAAAAATGTTCGGCCAAGTGGTCAGCAGGTACTGGAAAAATGCTTTTGCCTCTTGTCCAAACCCCCCATATAAAAGAGTTTTTGCAACTTGTATTTTTTTTTTTTAAAGGGTATTTAGATAAAAATTCTGTTTTGAAAGTATGATTTTAAAAATTTATTTAAAAAAATTATTATGTATAATTTAAATTTTTTTTTTAAAAAAATTTTAAAATAATATTTTTAATTAATTTTTTAAATATTTAAAAAATTATTTAATATTTTTTAAAATTTTAAAATAATATTTTATATTTATTTTAAGTAAATATAAACACTATTTTAGTATTGATTAAAAATCAGTGTTCTTGTGACTTGATTCATCAGAAAATCAATGAAGATAGAGAATAAAATAATTAAAAATTTAATCGAAATTAAATTAATTAAATTGAGATAAAATCATAAATAATTATATTTAATATTATATAATAAAAAATCATAAACAATTATATTTAATATTATATAATAAAAAATATACATTAGTCTTTTTTTCTATTATATAATAAAAAATAATTTAATTAAATTTAAAATAGTAATATAATAATAATAATAATAATTAATTATTATAAAAATGAAAATTTTCATAAAATTATAAAAAAATATTTTTTTATATCATATATTATTATATAAAAAAATTCAACTCATACATCATACTAATTATCCTTTAATTTTTTAATATATAAATAGTTTTACCATTAAAAAGGATTTAACAAGAGTTAAATCATAATTAAATTAAATATATAACAAATATAAGATATACTATAATTATATTACATATTAAAAATGATAAATAAAATATATTTATATAAAATAAATAAATTAATACGTATTAGTTAATAAATATATTAAATAATAATTAAAATAAAATTTCAAATCACAAAAATATATTTATATTTATATTTTAAGGATACATTAAATTTAATGAATTTAATTATCTTAAAAATTAATATATAATTTATTAATTAATTAAATTATTTGATAATTATAAATATTAAATTTAAGAAAATATTTATAAAACTTATTTTTAACACAGTATAAAGAATTTAAAAAAAACTTTGAAAAGTCCTGAGTTTGAATCTCCTTTAATATAAAAATTTATTAAAAGAAATTTTAAAAATAAAACGATATTAAAATTAAAAAATAAAAAGCTAACCACTCTAATCAAAAAAACTGATTCACTGATTTTTTTTTATCTATTTTTGTGGGACAGATAAAAAGGATGGGCTGAATTAACCGCTTAATCAGTTTTTTGATCAAATAAATCGATTAGATTCGATTTTAATAACAATGTTAAAAATAGAATTATAAATATATATTTTTTAAGGGTTATAATATACATATAAATTTTCACATAAGAACATCTAAATTTAGCATATTTTTCTTCTTTTACAAGGTATACGTCAACAGGTTAATAATATGGTGGAGACTGATTCAATCAAATTTTTAACACTTGCAAGGAAAAGTTCTTTTGAGGGAACTATAATTCAGATCTTTTTTTCCTCACGCTTTAAGTTGTGAAAGGTATTATCATTGGGCACGTCCAATGACAAATTTTGCTATTAATTGATTATTTAAATTAAAATTATTTATAAATTATGAGATTAGAAAATTAAAATTTAATTTGAAAATAATAATAATAAATGAGAAAAAAATACGTTTAATTAACAAACTTGCATTCAATAAACTTAACCAGGCACGTGCAATAATTTACGTGAAATAAATGAAAATGAATTGGATATTAAATTGAGGTGGTGGTGTCATTCCATTCAAGTAGTTGCATTGCATGGGATTTTTTGCAATCATGGGAATTGCCGACGTTTTCAATGATGCATTTGGTTGGCGGAGGATTTTTATTACCTAGAACCACGACTACACTTAAATGAAAGACCCACAAACATAGTTGGAGCTTATCATTCATTCTTGCTCAAGATAATCATGATGATCAAATCATTGTGTATATATTGATTGTGATGATCATCAAATCTAGAGAAATAAAATACTTGCGTGGCACAGCTTTATAAAGTGTACAGAGTAGGGTATTTGTGATCACATTTACATGACTTATGCAGAAGCAGAACGTGGCATCTCAACTTGATTAAGGCATATGCCCACTTCAACACTTGAAAAGGACCGAAATAGGAAAAGGGGGACTGATAATAACATGCTTGATCAGCTTTGTATACCTTTTAAAATTATAAAATTGTTGGGTTGATCCTAATAATTAATTAAATGGAATACTTTGCTTAGAAGTTGAGCGTAATCTAGAAGAAAATTAATTAATAATTAATACTAGTTGTTGTGGGCTATGGGCTCTGGGTATATTTTTCATTATATATAATATAATATATATACATACTTGGGCTAATACTAGTTTTCTGTATCAGTTTTTTTTTTAATAATGCAATTGATTAAAAATTTAACATTAACTTGCAAATAAAAGTTTACAAATAAATTTCTAAGAGAAACCAAGGAACAGATGATTTAGAAAAATATCCCTTTGTTCTAGCTACTTATTTATTTATTTATTAAATAATAATAAAGAAAGAAATAAAGAAAGAAAGAAAAATTAATTAAGAGGAAGAAAGGTGTAATTATTAAATTAAGCATTTCAGCTATTCTTCCACATCCTGCTGACCTTTAAATAATTTTTGGGCTTGACTAATGGGTATTCTTTCTTTTTCTTTTCTTTTTCTAAAAAAAAATAAAATAAAATAAGATTCAAATTTAAAATATATTAATTTTAAGAACGATTTTAATATCATAAATTATCAAATAAAAAATAAAATGAAATAAGATGAAATGAAACAACCATATAAAAGAATAGAAGCATCTGACTCCTTCATGCATGCTCCACTAGTTACATAATCAATACGTACACGCAGGTCGCACAGTAAAATGATACAATTTCTGTTGCGATGTTAGTGTAATCTCTTTTTACAACATTTTTAATTACTCTGGTTAGAGAGAACAACAAAGTGAAGTAAAAGAAGAACACTGGGCAGGCGTTTTCTAGATTAGACTGCTTTCTATGTATGTACGAAAGAATTCCTCCTCTTTGCATTGCATGTACATCACTTTGTTAACCTCAATCAACAGCTTTGGAAATCGGCAAGAAAAATAGTTCTCAAATCCTTCTGGGTGAGATCCTAATATTTCCTTGATCCCTTGAGGAAGTTCCCTATAATGATGTGACTTGTTGCGTATGACCCGCAATAAATCACGGACACTATCATACTTATAACGCCTGTAGCGTCCAATGTTGTTAATGAATGCTGCTTCCATCTTTGCATCCCATTTCCCATTCAACGCAGCCGTTCCAAAGCCTTCTAAGGCAGTTAAGACTTCTGATCCATTCTCCCTATCTTCCAGTTCAATCCTATCGCTATCATCCTGAAGAAATGAGAGTCGTTTCTTAGAATTCCAGAACAAAGGATGGTTCCATACCTCCTGCGCTTTTGGCCTACAACATGTTAAGACATTGATTATTGCAAAAAAATTATTAAATGTGAATATAAATCAGAAGGCAAAGACAATAATTTGGAATATGCTATCATGGGAAGCTTCTCAAATTTTCAATTACTAAAGCATCTTACAAGGTCCTTGAAGATTGGACATTGTAGAACCGTCTTATCTGGGTTGGGATCCAAGAGGCAAGAGAAAAGATCCCCAGCTTCAGTTATGTTCTCCACCAAGAACAAGTCTTTCCGGTCATTCGCAATATTTACATCACTTTCAATATTGTTACCAAAAGTGTGCTTTCCATCTGTGACACAGAAAAATATAACACAGCCTAAACTAAATAAGTCTACTGCACGTGTTTGACGTCGGTGGAGTTGTTCGGGTGATTGCCAGCCTGAACTCCCATAACCTTCGTTAACAACGGGAACCAAGAGAAAAAATTTAGGATAAGTTTTTTAGCAAGCAATAGTAAAGCATGCAAGCGACCTTTTTTTTTTTCTTTACCATATAAAAAGACCTACTTACCAGTTGCATGTGGGGTCAAGGAAGACGTGGTCCCAACAAGGCGCTTGATAATGCCCATATCAGAAATCTTCGCACAAAATGATTTATCATTGATTATCAAGACATTCTGAGGCTTTAAGTCCCGATGTATAATTCCAAGTTCATGTAGATGAGCAAGCCCAGATACCACATCCCTGCAAAAATAAAGGCCTTTACAAATTCTATGCAGTTTCTTAGGTAATTTATTTAACTATCCATTTGGTTCAAGGGAAGAGTAGCATACCATATTTTACTAGAAAAAACGCAAGTTATCCCATATCTCTAAATTCAAATCATACTTGATAGGGTCCGGACTCCAGACAAGCTTTTATGGAGTAGAAGTAAATAAGAAGTCATGAAAGTATCTATCTGTAAGAGACACCCATATGAGTTTTAGATGAGGTTAACTCAATAGTTTTACATTACAAAAGAAAAAGCATCATAGACCTTATCAAAAGTTCTTTGCAAGGACTAAAGAAGTTTTTGTCAGCATTCCTATTTGTTTAAAGGGAAACCTATACATCTTGATTATTGTGGAAGTACTAGATGTGAATAAGGCAGAAAATATTCACGAGAAGGCTGTGTATAACTTTGAAGAGGATTCAAAATATAATGACTCAACCGTTTTCACTAAGTGTAAAGAGCCTTTAGGCTGGAAGCCATTCCTTCCTCTTGTGACAACAGAAGGAAATGAGGTCATCTCAAGATGGACCATACAAAGAAACTGGTTAGCATTATAAACCTCCAGGAGAAAAAGAGGAAAGCATGGGGGACTCCACTAACTTAGTAGTATCATGAAAATGGGAATGATTAAACCAACCTCATCAATTTTAATAACTGTCTTGAAGGATGTCCATTTGCCTTCCACAACTCAACATTTCTGTTATGTTCCGACATTGAATTTAATCGAACAGAACAGTCAGGTAAGCAGCTGGCATCTACATTCTTCGAAAGCACTTGCCTTTGATAAGTTTCGGAATACAAATAGATGAAGTCATTTAAGCTGCAAACGCAATGCTCCAAAGCAAGATACACAAAATCTTGATCATATTCCACTCCGTATCATCTTACAATATTTGGATGCTGATCAGAAGTGATAAGGTTCTGAATCTCTTCCAAAGCAACATCATGATAGGTTTCTACAAGGCGTTTAACAGCTACAGGACGACCGTCATAAATTCCCTCAAGCACAACTGTACCATTACTTCCCTTAGCAATTTCGTGATTAGAAACAAGCAACTTACCAATCCTGCGCCCAACATCAGCAAAGGTCAACAACCACTTACTTTCGCTTTCTTCAATGTGTGAAACCCCAATAGTATTTCCAGCCTTGTTCTCAAGAAAGATATATTTTTGCCTACCTGCATTATTAGGACTGTTCCTGTTGTTTCCAGTTCTATTATTTCTCTTCTTTTTGGGAATCCCAGCTTGCGATTTAAGTTCCTCTATTTGCTTATTCAACTTACCCTGCTTTCTAAATGTTAAATAACTATAAAAGATGGAACCCATTATGGACAAAATGGCAGCAATAAGAGGCAACATATGAGGTTTTGCTATAATTTCAGAAGATGAATTTGTGCCATTCATTATACCAGTACTTCAACTGATCATACCTAAACCTCTAAATCCTTGACAGCGAAATTCAGCCTCGATATCAAAAACATGCCACATTCCATAAAACTTCAGTGGAGTTTGGAGAGTAGTGTTGCAGCACATAGTCTGTCCTTGTGATGTAAACCAGATGCTGAACTGTTCGCAAGTCAGCAGCAGAAGATTCTATCAATTCAGTATTTTTTTCCAACAGAAGAGCATTTTCTTCAGAAGTCTTTGGCCTAATATGGAAGGATAATTATCCAACCCATAAGTGTGAACCACTCGTCCAGTCTTGGCATCAACAAAAAAAGCAGTTGTCTTTTTAATATATTCTTCAGCACTCGGTGAAAGTTTTTGCTGTGCAAAAACAGCTATGATACAATATAAAAAAATAACCATACTGGCCAAAAGAGAATACTGTAACTTAAAACACATTGCAACAGAAGGTCTCCGAAGGCAAGAATCTCCTATTTTGACAATGGAAAATGTTCCTCCAAAAGATATTGATTCAATTTTTAAGGCAAACCCAGTAAATTATAATCAGTAAAATACTTGCAAAAAAAAGTCTAAGATATGATCATAGGAATACAATTGTAAGAAATGCATGAAATAACTATAAAAGCAAACTTGCAGACCATTTTTCCAAAGCGCTTACTATGCACATAGAGTTCCCAAGCATCCCCACAATCTATGTAACTTAAGTCGTTACTCAGTTCAGAGGCATTATGCCTATCATCATCATTATTAAGAGTAGCCTGATAAGAAGAATAAATCGGCGGCCCAGATGAGAACGGCCAACGAATTTTCCTCGAGTTAGTGTCGATTAAATATATAGTTCCATCCAATGCGACCACTAGTGCTACATCTTGTTTACTTTATTAAAAAACCAAACAAAAGAAAAAGCAACGGTCAATACAGAAGCATTCTAAGAAGAATATATAGGCATGTGATATTAAATTAGCAATTAAAAAACACGTTATGAATTTAAAAATGTAACCATCCGTTTCTCATTTCACTGGGATTTCGATTCCAATTAAAAAATCGCAATGGATCAAACAAGTGACAAATTTCAATAGAATTAACAGATACTTACGGTTTTGGTGGCAAAAAGGACTTGTATAGCTTGGAGATCTGGTTCCTTTCATAGGGAAGGGAGGTCTGCAATATCGCTGAGCCCGAGATACCTCTTAGTAATGGTAATAATATCATCCTTGAGAGCAGGAGAAATATGAGTGATCGCCTCATCTCTGAGATATCGATACAGATTGCTGAAATTCAAAGCGCTTAGTTTTTGCTTTGGAAATGGGGGGCTAGGGTTCGAAGATATGGGGAAATGATCAAATCGTAAGTTAGGTTTTACGATTTTGGAAAGTGGCAGCTGGTTTTCTCCGATTTCAATCTGTTCAGTCTTTTATCCGCCGCGCAGTGGATTTACTGTTTATGTGTAAATTATCTGGTGTAGATGCAACTACACGCTAAAGGTGAAGGTTTGAGGAGCTCAACCTGAACCGATTAGATTAAAGCATCATTCAACCTCAACCTCGTCCTGTTGTCTGTGTGATTGGACAAAACCATATTTTTACTACCTGTCTAAAAGCTGCTAAACGTCCTTATATATTAATGGTCGTTTTTCACAGACAAAAGTCCATATCGATTATGCCTAAATTAAGCATTACCTTGAATTGCAAGCCTTCAGTTAAGTGCATTAACATTACTATTTGACAAATGGATTCCTTTATCTCACTGTCATTGCAAGATAAGCATTTGATTATTACAAGCATTGAAAACCCTTAATCCCAATAAAATTAACCCACCACCAAAAAAAAAAAATTGTAATCATGATCTAAGCTTCATAAACTTTGCATTCCTCATCTGAGGGGTTTGTCTCGCAGAAGTCCTCCAGTGGGTCTCCACTGCCTTTTGGAGGCAAGCCTGGCCACTTGCTGGCCACCAAATGTGCCAAATCAACAACCCTTTGGCTGAGAAACAACCATCATACAAATATCTGTTAAGTGAAACCCAATTATATAATATTTTGAAATGAAATGAAGTTAGTTTAGTATAATTCTGACCTGTATCCCCATTCATTGTCATACCATGCTACAACCTTGACCATATCATCTCCCATGACCATGGTTAATGAAGAGTCAATGGTGGAAGAAACATCTGTGCATCTGAAGTCAACAGAGACAAGAGGAACATCACACACATCCAATATGCTTTTCAATGGCCCATCTGCTGCTTTTCTGAAAGCTGCATTTACATCTTCTGCTGTAATTCCCTTCTTTTCAACATTCACAACCAAGTCCACAACTGATACATTAGGTGTTGGGACACGAAGTGCAATGCCATTGAGCTTTCCTTTCAGCTGGGGCAGCACAAGAGACACAGCCTTGGCTGCACCTGTGCTTGTTGGGACAATGTTCAATGCTGCTGCCCTGGCTCTCCTCAAGTCACGGTGGGAAGCATCCAATAGTCTCTGGAAAAATTGAATCAAACTTCATGTATGCGTATTCAATTACATATTCTAAAATAAGGCTATACTAGCTGAAAGCTACCTACCTGATCTCCAGTATAGGAGTGGGTTGTTGTCATTGTTCCCTTGACAATGCCTGCAATTAAAGAAAGAAAGTGAAAACTGTACAATCTGAATTTTCTATCTACTAAATTTCCAACAAATTCCTACCAAATTCCTCATCCATGACCTTCACAAAAGGAGCCAAACAGTTTGTGGTACAGGAAGCATTGCTGCAAACCATTAAAAGAGATTATTTATGAACTTCAAAACTCCAGTTAGAGCCAAATTTACCAAAATGATTTTAATTCTCAAGACACCAACCTTACAATGTTGGAAACCTCGTGACCATAATCCTTTTCATTAACACCAACAACATAAGTTGGAATATCAGCACCTTTGGCTGGAGCAGTGATAATGACTTTCTTGGCACCAGCTTGAATATGTTTCCCAGCACCAGGGCCATCTACAAATACTCCTGTTCCCTGCACATATATTTATATTTATATGGTCAAATCAATCAAAAGAAAGAAAGAGAAACTGATTTTGGTTGAAAGTACATATACCTCAATGACAATGTCTATTCCAAGCTCAGCCCAGGGAAGCTTAAGAGGGTCTCTGTTGCAGACAACCTTGATGGGTTTGCCATCCACGCTGATGGTGCTGTCATCCACAATTTTCACGTCTGCTTTAAAAGTCCCAAGCATCGAATCATATTTCAGCAAGTGGGAAGCCTGTATACGCAGTGTCAATTATTAATTTGATTAGAACTGGTTAATTTCTCAGCTAATTAATTAATTCTTCAATATACATATAGTTTCCTTACGTTCTTGACACCAGCACTGTCATTGACAACCACCACTTCAAGGGGAGAGTCCTTGCGACCGTGCCAGCATCTCAGGAAGTTCCTGCCAATGCGTCCAAATCCATTGATTGCCACCTTCAATTTGGCTACTGTTTCTGCTCTATTAGGAGTTGATGCTGCAACCTGATTTTGAGAATAATTAGAACTCTCAAATTCCTTTTATTCTTCTAAACCATTAAGCCAATAAGGGATCCTTCACTCAACCTTATAACATAATCTATAAACCCATTTCATTTATGGCTGCATCAAAATAACTTGAGTTTGGATTATTGATCGTCAAATATGATCTCATATCAATTTATTAAACATGGTAATTAGAAAGAGTGTTCTTTTATTCAGAATCATTTTGGTAATGATGCTAATTTGTAAATTATTTGGTGAATCATCATGGCTCATAATTAGCTATCAAAGAAAGGGAGTTTAGGAGAAACCTTGGGAGTTATCTGAGCGGCCACCACTTCAAAGAAGGATCCCTCACTAGCATTCTTGGCATAAGTCACATAAGAATTGGCTCGAAGCCCAGAAAATTCAGCAACTTCCAGCCTCTGCCACAGTCAAAAAGGTCAGAATATTTCAAAAACTACAACAAAGCATTTATTGTGTTTATAGATTGAGATAAAGAAAGACCTTAGTGGAGCATTGAGTGGGGAAAGAGTGAGTGATCTTGGATGGAAGCCTGGTGCTAGCTGGGATTCTTGAAGGAGCAAGAGCTGCGTGGGTGGCCATGGCTCAACTAAATTTAACAGAGTAACTTCCTTGTTATATATACAGTTCAACTCGTTTTTTCAGTTATTTTCATTTTCACTTTGTTAGTACTCTTTAAAATTAAATTACGGTTGCAAGTAACTAAGACGAATGTGTGGTGAGAATGATACATAGAAGATTTATGGGATAAGGTGATGCTCGAGGCCTCCAATTTCAGATTCTGAACCACAGATTTTTCACTATTTTGTATTTTCTTGAATTGCCCTTTGTATGAAAATAAAAGACTTCCTATTTGCCACAATTGTCTAGTGTAAGTAGTTTATGAACTATATTAGTGCCCCAAAACCAGTATGTCCCATATAGTTAGATTTCTACTATACTTTTCTGGCTGATGGGGAGTCATTTGAATGGTGAAGGTCACTCAAAAAAAAAAAAAAAAAAATAGAATATCAACGTCAATTCAGGTTGGCAAAGGATGAATAGTAGTTTTATTAGGGAGGGGATAGGCCTTGCTATGTACATTTCATCAAAATGGAAGTCCAAACCAAAGGAATAAAAGAAAAAAAAAATCTACAGCCCGCTTCTCTCATTTATCATTTATGATTTGATATGTGTGGCATCCAAGCTGAATATCATTTGGCTATTATCGCTGTAATCTAATGATAAGGCTAAAAAAAATTGAAAACTTTTCCTGTTTCACATTGTTAATAATCCAGGGTTTGGCAAGTAGCACAATCCAGAAACTAGGCCACATGAGAACTCACCCAGGAATTTCAAGTCGCACAAGAAAGGGAATTTAGGGGCCTTTGGTATTTGGTGCACAGAAACAGGCATATTTGACTGAATTAAACCATAATCTCACATTTCACGCAACAAGCAATCCAGGCACCAAAGTTACAGCTAGTACATGTATCCAAATGATGCATTGAACAAATCAAACCATGTGTACCCACTTGAGCCACTACAAACAATTGAGCAAAAATTAGCTCTACTCTTTAAGAAGAGAAAATATCATAATGAGTTTGGCTATTATTTTTTGGCATGAAATTACTAGCGGGTGAGGTGTGGTATACAGTAAGATATCCAATGTTTATCTCATATAGCAGCTTCAATTTCATCAGAGTTAACTGCCACTCCATTTGGGGCATCTTCTGATCGGAGCTGAGCAGAAACATCATCAATAGTAGAGTTCAGTTGTGCAATCTTCTCAGTTAATACCTTTCGGGTTTTCTGTAAATCATATAAAATCCAAGAATTTCTTGTCAGAAACGGAGGTGCTGAGAATATAACACTACCCAGCAGATAGTAAAAAATGGTAGCTAAGATAAGTTAAGCATCGGCTTTCAAAAGAGAAACACAAGCAGTAATCAAGAAACTTCTAAATATAGGAAGTACAAGATCAGAATTCAGTAAGGTTTTGCATGACTTTATAAATGCACCTGGTCTTAAAAAAAAAACTATTTTTGAGCAAAGGATAAAAATAGAAAGTTAAATAATAAGAAAATATGAAAAGACACAAAACATGGGCAACTTCACCATACTAAAATGCCAGGAATCGATTACAAACACAACAAACAAGAGCAAAAAAGCTCACCTCCAGAGCCTTTTCTTCATCATAGATGAATTTAGGGAGTTTCCTCATAAGATCTTTTCGGTCAGTACCAGCTAATGCCTTGCTAATCTGTACAGTGTAAAAAATAAGATTCACTTGCTATTGCAAATTTTTAACATTACTTTTGAAGTGGTGGTGCACTTATGATTAATTTTAGAAATAGAAAATTTTGGTGGCATGAATTAGCTTAGCAGCGATATCTTGCCAACCATCCATTTATCTTACAAACCACCTCAACTGATGATAAACCATGAGTTGAGGTCAGATAAACCTCAGCTGATGACCACGAGTTGAGGTCAGACAAAACACTGCAAATAATCATGCAAAACATAACAATAATAGGAAAATAAATTAGACCTGAGGTGCATATACACATCCAAGTGCACCAACTATAAGTCCTCCCAAAACAAAGCCACCAAAAAAGATACCGGCACTGCTTGGCCTTCCACCATTACTGTAGAAATCAAAGAAGGAGAGAGTAGAATAAAAAAATTATCAGAAAATTTTAAACCCACATATTGGTATACTCAAAGAGAACAAGTCAGAAGCATCTAACATAATTTCAACAGGTCTTAATCAGATTTACAGTGTCCATTTCCGCCCAAAACATTATTCATTTGTTTACATATTCAAATTAGATAAGTAGCAATTCATGTGAGAATGCCTTAAATGTTTCTGTCAGCATGTTAAACTTACGACCGTAAATGTCATATGGATACCAAAAAATATCCCAGTTGGTTTCAGGTGGATTAAGCAGACACTGCTCATCACATCAAAGTTGATTCAAAAGAATTGCACAAGAAAAGGACATAACCAGCACTGAGATTGTAATTTTTCATTTCCGTTTTTTATTTTTCTTTCCCCTGCCTTTCCACCAATTGAAAAGCATCTTGGAATCATAAAGTAGCAAAAACAATGGTACCTATTGGCAGATTTAACTGTGAGTGGCCTTCTGGTGGTAGCAAGTTGCAGTTTTGCTGGGCAATTCAAACTGAACGACAACATGGTAGGAGCAGCACTATGGAGACCTTTGTCCAGTGATCCTAGCAGAAGCAAAGAAGGTACTTAACATGAAGGCCAATTTTCAGCTAAAAGCAGAGATGCATTAAGCCTTGAACCTATAACCAATCAGATAGACATACTGAATTCGACATTTCAAGGATGGAAAATTCCCAATAACTGAAAGAAATCAGATACCATTGTGACCATTCTCAAGAAAAGGCTTAGATACTAGACCACTATAACATGCAAAAAGCAATTTAAGTTTCTGGTCCCATCTAACTGCAATATGGCAACATGAGCAATAAGATGGACATAGTACTATTACATATAATTCAGAATAAGCAACAATTTTGCAAAGCAAAGCATCCATTATAGTCTGAGATGCTCAATGCAAAGAGATTTTGGGAGAAACAAGTTTAACATTTAGTACGCTAAACACAGTCCCCCAGAAAACGCATATGAAATAACAATTAGCTTTCATAAAAAAACACAAAACTAGTACCCTAAACACTCTAATGATAGAGGTTGAAGTTGAATTATTCACAAAATCTATACCAAATAAATGGTGCTAAAATTGATTTCTCTCTCACAAAAAAATTACCATGTTGACAACATTTTCCAAAAAATACTTCAATTTCTTCCCTAACCTCAATCCAACATAATAACCAATCCAAAATTCAAAAGAAATAGCTCTAATAAGACTAAGCAAATGGAATGTTAAAAGTATTACCAGGATTTTTTGTCAGAACCAAAGAATGTGAAATGGCTGTCATTGTTATCGTTCAAAGGGAGAGCAAGAGCGAGAAAGTTGTATAGTGAAAAAATCAAACGGTAGGTGGAAGAAACTAAAATGTAAATCAGGTGAAGGGAAGGCTCGATGATATCTAAGCTTCACTTTCGATGTACTTATCACCCCATTGATAATGGACTCACCTATTCTTTGTCGTTCATGCTCACTTCTTTCACTAAACTTGTTCGTGGGCCTATGCCCTAAATCCCTAATTAGGCTTGTAAAAGATTTTTTTTTCCCGAGCCCAGTCCAGTCCATGTTTAAGGGCTTTGGAGTAGAGCTGAAATCAGTTTAGTTTAATAGATTTAAATGATATTTATTAAACTAAATCAATTTTTTTGGTTTAAAATTTGTTTAAATTAAATTAAATTATTATTATTTCCAAACACATTAGTTTAATTTGATTTAATATTTTTTGATTTTTAATTTCAAAATAAATATATATGTTTTATAAACCGTCAAAATTTTATTATAGTTTTGGAGAAGAACACCAATAAAATGTTAATGAAAAAAAACTTTAAAAATAATTCAATATATAACATAAAATTTATTTATTATATTAATTAACACATTTAAAATTTATATTTTTTCTTAAGAATTATATTTTTTTATTTTTTATTAATTTTCATGAATAATATTTTTTTAAAATTTTAAATAAATATTAAACTAAAAAATATGTGAGTATATATAAAATAAAATAAAACATATTTAATTATAATAGTAGTAATATATATATATATATATATATATATATATATATATATATATATATATTCCATTCGTATCAATTTCATTTAAAATGAAAAAAAAAAACTTAAATAATAAATTAAATTGAATATTTTACTTTATTTTTAACTTAAAATTAAAATAAATAAATATAAAATTATTGATTTTAATTTGATTGAATGGATTTAATTTGATTTGTTGGATTTGATAGATTTGGTTTTCATGTCGAGACTCCATCATTTCAAGTTTGAAGATGTGTAAACTGTAAGATAAAAACCAATAATAGAGACAAAAAAAAAAAAAAAAAAAAAAACAGCTTTGAGATGCCTTTAGTTATATGATTATCATACAATGACAACCGAGAATCAAATGGAAAAATGGATACATTAAGTATAAATAATATATAATATGGAATATGCTATTCTAAGAATTGACTTATTTTTCTTGGTTAGTGTCTGATTTTCAGTATCAAATCGAATATATATATATATATAATTTATTTTAAATTAAATAAATGAACTTGATTATATTCAATATAAATATTAAGCACGATGCCATTTATAAAACTAACAATTAAAAAGTTAAATTATAGTGATCTTAAGTTTGAATTTTTATAAATGCAGCAATCAATATTAATAGGGTCAAAATTTCAAAAAAAAAAAAAATTACTATTTAAATTCAAATTAATCGATAATAATTAAATATTAAATAATTTAAAAATAAAAATCTCAACGTTAATTTAATTATTTGATCAAAATCTTGTAAGTATAAAAGAATTTAAAACTCAAGAAAGTGAAAAAAAACAAGAATTTAATAGGACAAAGTGATTCATGATGGGGCTTACCTTAAACAAAAATATTAAATATTAAAATATAAAAAAATATGTGAAGAACAAGTCAAACAGTCTTCCCTCTATTCGGAAGCTATATAAGTAAAAGGAAATTGCATGCTTTTATTGGCTTCTTGTAGATTAAAATATAACAAAATCTAGTCAAAAGTGATTGGTATTTCAGGTAGAAGGGACAGAAAAGACAAGATAAAAGAATTATATTTGCTTCAATGTCTTCTAAACCATCAAATCAACCCATTAATAAACTAACAAATAATTTCAAGAAGAAGATGATGCACCAACGCTAGGCTCCATATTTATGCACGTCTAAGGTAATCTTATATTAATTAATTGTTAGTTCTTTTTCATTTTTTTAGTATCAAAAAGGGTGAAAATAATTGATATGAATTTACTGATAAGAAAAATATATATTTATTATTAAATTATTTTTTATTATGTATTAATTATTATTCTCTCAATAGTGGAGAAGAGAATTTAAATATAAATTTAAATATAAATTTATTATTTAGTTTGTATATGTAATTATCACATTATGTTTTGATTTAAAATTAATTACTAATTACATAATGTAAAAATAAATAATAATAATAATTTATAATCCTTCATTACATCAAAAACAGCTCTGCTCCTATGGAGAGAATGGACGACTCTTTTCCCTAGGAAATTACGTACGTAAATAGCATATAACCGGCTTATGCTGATTTATAACATTCTATGTTTTAGCTTTTTCGCCTGTCGGCTTGATTTTGCATTGTTATAATACGCGTGCAAGGGTTGTTGGTGCTGCTAAAAACACCACCTAGAAAATGACAAGTCTACAGTGGATGATAGACTTTGAGACGCGCTTCATTTTTTGGCATCTATTATGTGATATGCTTAGTTAATGTCTCTCTCTCTCATTTACCTAGGAAATTATAATACTATAAGTTTAGTTTAACTAAGAAAGGTTGGAAATTTTGGTTCTAACTTCCAAGTTCCAACCATGGCTGCTGCTGCTTCTGGAGAAAGGTCCCTGCAAGAGACACCCACATGGGCTTTAGCCCTAGTTTGTGCAGTGTTTGTCATCATCTCAATTCTAATAGAGCATGGAATTCATGCATTAGAGAAGGTCGGTTAATTATTTTTTTTAATTCTCTCTCTTTAATTGAATGCCAAATTAAGGTTAATGTTTGTATATGTTACCTGAATTAGTGGTTCCAAGAACGACATAATAAGGCCATGAGTGAAGCTTTAGAGAAGATCAAAGCTGGTTAGATTTTTTTTTTTTTAATTCGAATCAAGCATAGATTAATTGTTATTGAATACTTATTTCTTTTTAATTATACATTTGATAATATCTACTATACAGAGCTAATGCTTCATATCTCTATTACTTACTGTGGGCACAAAATACATTGCAAAAATATGCATTGCTGCCAAATCTGAAAATGGCATGCTCCCCTGTAAATCCGGCTATCAGGGGGAAGACAATAATGATAAAGGTGGTGACGATGATGATCATGGAAAGGATCGCCGCAGAAAATTACTTTCTTTAGCTGGAAATGGAGTATGGCACCCAGTTTTGGCAGCTGCAGGTGGCGGTGATGATTATTGCAGCAAAAAGGTGAAGTGATTATTTGTTCTTACTATATATATATATATATATATATATATTTGTTCAATTAAACTCCAATAAAAATTATCAATGAAGTGTGAAGTGATAAAACATATTTATATATCTGAAATGTCAGAATCAATTCTTGAAAAATGCATAAATAAAAATGTTTGTAATTTAAAAAAAAAAAAAAAAAAAAAACTCCAATAAAAATTTGAACATGTAACTTCAAATTATTGGAAAAAATATCCCATATCGAATAATAATAAAATAAATAAATAATTTATAAGTGAGTGGGTGTTGGACTTAGCATAAGTCAATTGATTTTGTGCAAATGAGTTCTAACACTTGCTCATTTATAAGTCTACTTATGTATGGGTCCATGTATTTTAACATGGTATCAGAGCTTTATGCTCAAACGGGGTAGATCTTGGGATCCATGTTCGAGCCCCCGTTGTTGTTGTTGGACTGATGATGATGCCAATCCGGACCGAAACTGAAGAAGAGATATCAGTCGGTTCATTTGTGAGCAAGTGTGTATTGGAAAAAATATCCCACATCGAATAATAATAAAATAAATAAAGAATTTATAAGTGATTGAATGTTGGATTTAGCATAAGCCAATTGGTTTATAAGTCTACTTATGTATGGACTCATGGACTTTAATACAAATCACAAAGATAATTTGTTAGTAATTATAGTGTATTGAATATATTTTTAATAGTAAATGTAAATATTACATAATTGCATCTTAATAAACTTGCTTATCCTCTGTTTCTATTGAATAAATATAGGGTAAAGTGTCTTTGATCTCAATCTCACAAACAGGAGTGCATCAATTGCATATATTTATATTTGTCCTTGCCGTCTTTCATGTTCTCTACAGTGTCATTACAATAGCATTGGCACAAGCAAAAGTAAGTTTCTTAATCTTACTAGCAATCTTAACAAAAATAAATAAATAAATAAATAACCAGATCCAAATGATTTGCTGGAATTGTTTTTTTTTTTATCAGATGAAAAAAAATGGAAGACTTGGGAATCAGAAACCTCATCCTTGGAGTATCAGTTCACTAATGGTGAGATAGTACTAATGTTGATTAGAGGTGGGATTCGGCCAAGCTGAAAAAGTCCAATACTATGGGCTTTTTTGTTTAACTTATGCAGATCCTTCAAGATTCAGATTGGCCCATCAGACTTCCTTTGTGAAACGTCACTCTGGAATCTCCACAGCACCTGGGATCAGATGGATTGCGAGTTTATGACATTTCACATTTGTACTTAACAAGTTAATTAATTAATCAATTTATTTATTTATCATACTCTATTTCAGAACTTTACAATTTTGCCCATTTGGCATCTAGGGAGAGGGCCGGACGCCCATATATTTCCAAATTAGTTGAAAGTTGTTCTGAATATAATAAAACCCATCAAGAAAAATTAAAGGTTTGGTCCCATTTTCACTATTGGCCTCATTTATTTGTATATATTTATTTTGGCAGGTTGCGTTCTTTAGGCAATTCTTTGGTTCTGTAACAAAGGTGGATTACTTAACTATACGAAATGGATTTATTAATGTAAGTCTGTGTTTAATTACTCAAGGCTTACTTGTTAATAACTAATCCGTTAGGTGTAATTTTACAAAACATTATTATTATTATTATTATTATTATTATTATTATTTCAGGCACATTTTGCTCCAATTTGACTTCCATAAATACATCAAAAGATGCATGGAAGATGACTTTAAGGTGGTTGTGGGTATTAGGTCTCTGTCCCCCTCTCTCTCAGCCCTTAGAACAATGTTTTTTTTTCTTCTTTTTAAGCTCTAAAAGAAAGTTCAAACCTATAACATCACAGAACTCACCTGCTAATGAGTTAAAAGCTTATTAATTAAAACAATGAATTATAAGTACTGCAGCTTACTTACGTAATATTTGGGCATCACCTACTTACTTTTATTCTGTTTTTCTACAGCATTCCACTCTGGGTTTTTGCCATAGTATTTTTGCTGCTAAATGTCTACAGTAAATCTCTTTGCTTCTCTATTATCTCTGACACACAGTAACACACCCATGTGCACAGAATTTCATGGATGGTCATAATATTGATACCCATATTTTGACTCAATTAATCGTGCAGGATAGAACACGCTTACCTGGTTGACAATACTGCCATTCATTGTATGACATACTACACATCAACTCTTTCTACTAATTAATCAGAGAGACAAGTATATGAATGGGATTTTGTCCTTAAATTTCTTGACATAATGTCCTTGTGCATGTGCAGATACTTCTTTTGGTGGGTACTAAACTTGAACTTGTTATCATGGAGATGGCCCAAGAAATCCAGGCAAAAACTATCATTGTCAGAGGAGCTCCAGTTGTTGTGTCTAACAATAAGTATTTCTGGTTTGATCGACCCAAGTGGATTCTCTTCTTACTTCACTATACATTGTTTCAGATCAACATTACTAATACAGCAATTCTTATATATATATATATATATTGGGCTATCTAATTTGCTGAAATCTATGACTAATGTTAATTCATCAACTGCGCAGAACGCTTTTTAAATGGCATTTTTCTTGTGGACTTGGGTAAGTAATTTCAATCATATTTCAATCATTTCAGTCTTTTTTTTTTTAATTTAATTTAATTTATTAATTTGCAACTTATTGTGATTATATATGTTTACAGTATGAATTTGGGTTGAAATCTTGCTTCCACGAAAACCTGGCTGCAATTTTACCGAGGGTTTTCCTAGGAGTTGCCCTTCAGTTCGTATGCAGCTATATAACCTTCCCTCTTTATTCTTTGGTGACACAAGTGAGTACTTACCAAACCTTTCCTTGTTCAGTATTAGAAGATGAGAATTCGAACATGACTCTATTTTTTAAGCCGAGAGATACATTTTCGCTGGACTATGACTGTCAGTAACTCTTAGCTTGATTTTGTTTGGACACATATAATTGTAGATGGGTTCGCACATGAAGCAATCAATCTTTGAGGAACAAACAGCAAAAGCTCTTAGAAAATGGCAGAAAGCTGCAAAGCAGAGAAACAGATCATCAATAAATGGAGGAACAGGTTTAGTAAGTGGTGAAACCACACCAAGCCAAGGTACATCGCCTAGACACTTGCTCCATGACCATAAATACCGTTCAAGTCAAGCAGACATTGAAAGTGATCTTAATTCTCCAAGATCTTACCGATCTGATATTGTTAGTATTAGAACAAATATAGACAAGATATGAGAGGAAAATCTGAATTATTTTATTGAGCATAAAGATCAATTATTTATACAGCAGATGCATAACTAAATTTGCAGAGAAATCTGCCACAAGAAAGCATAAATATTTA
>CANXYC012552340.1:0-22599 GCA_948193065.1 Aleurites moluccanus | reverse complement strand
TTGGTCATACTTGAAATGAAATCATGTAAATGTGATTAGTAATGGACAAAAATGAAAACTTGGAAACATCGATTCCTTAATTTCTTATGAATTCCCCTTGACAATTCCAATGTTTGCTTTCTCGATCTCCTTTATATATATATACACACAGACATCATTAACTTCAATCCTCCATTACAATAACAATATGGCTTCATTAACTAAGTTAATTACTTTTTGTTTTTTCTTAGCTCTGCTAATCTCTACTTCAAATTCCCTCACTTGCACTTCTCAAAAATTCAAAAGTAATAAAGTATTTTCGAATTGCACAGATCTTCCTGTACTCAATTCCTTCCTACACTTTACCTATGATTCGTCCAATTCCTCTCTCTCAATTGCCTTTGTTGCTGCTCCTGCCAAACCAGAAGGCTGGATTGCTTGGGCGATTAACCCGATTTCGACGGGCATGATTGGTTCTCAGGCTCTGATAGCATCAAAAAACAACAATGGTTCCGTGATTGTTAATACTTACAATATTAGCAGCAAAACCACTCCGCCTCAGCCGTCCAATCTGTCGTTTTATGTGTGGGATCTGAGTGCGGAGGATGACGGTGGAAATATGGTGATATTTGCGACGGTGAAGGTGCCGGAGAAGGCCGAAAAGGTAAATCAGGTCTGGCAGGTGGGAGGATCTGTGAGTGGTGAAGTCCCACAAGAGCATGAAATGTCTGCTGCCAATTTAAATTCTACAGGAGTGTTACAGTTTGTAGCTGTTAATAGTTCGCTTGACCTTGGACCATTTACTGACAAGTCCGGTAGTATTTCTAATGGAAACTGGAATTTCTGTTTACTCTTTGGATTATTTGTTTCTATTGGTAGTTTTGTTTCATTTTGAGAAAGATACTTTCTTTTATTATTATTATTATATTTTTTTAGTTAACTGTTATTTATTTTCAAATAATTTATTTTTGTTAAGAAATCTGTTGGTTAATTATAATTTTGGAGTGGATATGTATTATTTTTTAATGGAAAAATGTTGGATTTTATTTAACTTTATCATTATGAGATGATTGGATCCATTTAAAATAAATATAAAACGTAATTTTGAATTTTAAAAAAAATTAAACTAATTTTTGAGTATTTAGAAAATTAGTTTAAAACGTCGTTTTAAAATTTAAAAATAAAAAATATTTAAATCAGATATATTAACTTTTTTAAAATAATATTTTTAAAATTTTATTTTCAAAACGAGTTTTGTATTCAAATACCCTCTGTATTATTATATTATCTCTGTATTATTATGCAAGATTGCGAGCAATTTTTAGGGTGATTGTCCTTATGTTTTAAGACAAGCATAATAATAATAATAATAATAATAATAATAATAATAATATCCATTTTAAAATATGCAACTAATAAATAAAATATAAATTTTTGAAATTTTTTAAGAAAGTTCAAACAACGTTATGTAATTATATATTGATCATTTTCCTAAAAAAAAAATCATATATTGATCATTAAACTAGGCATTGAAATAGTTATTCTCAATAGTAAAACACATATTCCTGTTTTATAGTTTCAATATTTTTTAAAAAAAAGAGTTAAAATATTGACACTTTTGTTCATGTTTAAATTTTTTATTTTTTTTATGTTGAAATATATATATATATATATATAATTTCAAACAAAATGCAATCTTATAAATAATCTAAAATTTTGAGTCTAAACCTAAATTATTAACTGAGAGAAAAAAAACTGAATATTTTATACCTGAATTTTATTTTAATTTGTAAAAGTTGTCAAAAATATTTTTTTTCTCACAAACGTTTTTTTTTTTTAAATAGATAATCAGAATATTAAAAAAAAAAAAAAACAAAAGCTAAGCCAAGAGTTATTAAGCAGGGTGAATATTAATTAATAAAATTGATTAATTGAACCAAATTGATGTGATATTTTTTTTTATTCGGCTAAAAAGTTTCATTAATTATATTAGTTGAATCGATTTATTTATTTTATTTTATTTTTAGATAAATAAATTAAAAATTTTAATGTGTCAATTAATTCATATACTTATATTTTGAGTTTTGAAAATTGAAATAATTTTAATAAGTTTAAAATTTATATTTTATCAATTAATTTTTTTATGATTTCAACTCATGATTGATTATTCAAAATATCAAGTTAATAAATTGACTACTTTAAATTATTACAATTATCTCTCAAGTAATTATAATGTACCTACATTAATTTCATGTTTACTTTTATGATCATTTAATTAACTGTTCTAAATTATTGCAATTATCTCTCAAGCTATTATAATGTACCTATATTAATTTTATGTATACTTTTATGATCATTTAATTAATGTAAATTCATTAAGTTCTTTAGTAATTCCTAACCATTTAAAGTGTATCATAATCTTTTGACAACTTAATCCTTTAAATTATTGATTTAATGTATTAATAATATATTTCATCTCTCGATCTATTATACACTATTTTAAATATTGTTTAATAGTATCCAATTACCAAATAATTATAATCCTAAATCAATAAATTAACAAATTCAATTTATGCAGAAGACAATTAATCAATTATAATTGAATCATAAAATTAACAATTGATTACATTTAAATTTTAGAATAAGTAATTTAGTCTAATATAATTGAAACACAAATTTAAAATTTTATTTAATTAATAAAATAATTCAATATTATTAAATAATTAAATTAAATAAAAACAAATCGAGTTAAAAATAAAAATCTTATCTATTCGCTAAAATTTGATTTTAATTGCTAACTTTTCAATTTCAAATTTTTCTTTATTTTTCTTGAATATTTTCCTCTTTAAATTTCTTAAAAAAAATTTTATTTTTCAACTCTTCAAAGAAAATGAAGTTTTGAAGGTTAAATACTCATTTTTATCAAAAAATACTAAAAACCGGATCATTAATCCAAAAATCAGGTTGAGTTTGAAAAATAATTTAAACAAAAATTAAGTGTTTTAGCTAAAAATCGAATCGCTTCTCTCTGAAAACTGAATACTAATTTTTAAAATAAATTTTCTTTAAATTTGTTTAATTTTTAAATCAAATATCTTCGTATGTTCAATTTTAATTTTAAATTTAAAAACTAAATAAAATCATACTAAATTTTTACAAAATAAAATCATAATTAAATATATTTAAATTACTTAAAAATACTCCTAAAATAAAACTCATCAGTTACTTCATTGACTCGATCCCTGCATTTTCCCGCTACAATCATTAATCAGGTTTGTTATTCAATTTTTTTCTTTCCCATTTGTTGTAATCTGCATTTGGGAATTCAACAAAAAACTGACATTTTTACAGCTTTTAGAGAATTACCCATTTCCAAATTTTTGGCTTTTAGTGGGTTGATGGAATGGCCCTCAAGACGTAATTTTGCAGGTCAAATTGTTGCAACCTTTTCCAGTTTTTGCCTGTCCGATTGTGTTTTTTCTATAAGGGCACGTGTGACTTTATTGGTCAAATATCACTGAAACAGAAGCTGAACTACTTACATTGTTCGGATGCACGCCCCCAAAGTTTTAAAAAAAATTCTCATATTTTTTATATATTTTTTAAAAGTATATAAATGATTCCTCCTAAAATTTTAAAATATTTTATTTTTTTACTTATACTTTTTATATATATTTTTATATTTATATATTTAATATATATAACACTTTAAAATTAAAAAATTATTCATATTTTCTCGTTAACTTAAATATTTTTCTTAATATAGAATTTGGCCTTCAAAATATCACTTCTAATTTATACTAGTTTCAACCCTGCAAAAAGCTTGTTATTTTATGCTTGTGGTCAGGGGTGGACATGAAAATTTTGGAAAGGGACACTCCTCGTGCATAGGGAGTAACACAAAATTTTTATAAAAAATTAATATTTTAAAATAAAAAAATATTTTATTAATTTTAATAAATTTTATAAATTGAATAATAATTTATTTTAAAAAAATTAAAAATTAAAGAGTCAAAAAAAAAATATGATATGAACTAAAAAAATTAATTTTTTAAAATAAAATTATTATTTTATTAATTTTATAAATTTTGATTAAATAATAATTTTATATTAAAAAATTTTAAAAATTAATCGCAGCACAGATCCGCTTCTGTCCGTGGTGCTGGTCAAAGAAAATGGCAAACTTCAGTATTTGCTAGGTTTAAAAGAATTTTGAAGTTGGTTTTCGTATGCAGTAAAATATTTATAAATTAATATTCGATAAATTAATAATTTTTATTATATGATATTTTTTATAATATTAATTTAAATTTAATTAATTAATATATTTTTTAATTAATTAATAAAATTTATAAATTTTAATAATATTATTTTTTGATGGAGAATCCAGTAATATTAATTTATAGAGCTTGTACTGCATTTTACCTTAAGCGGGGAAGAGAAATTTGTTCGATACCATAAGCGCTGTTTCATGCAAGAATATAGGTTTTTTTTTTTTTTTTTAATCATGAAACCCATATCTGACTGGGTTTTCTGATATAGGTTACATATTTTTTCCTTTTTTTTTTAAATTTTTATGTTTTTTTTTTATTTAAACATTTAATTATTTAAATTTTTTAATAAATTTATTATTTCAAAATATGAAAAAAATCTTACTTTTCACTTTATCAAATTCAATTAACAACATTATTATAATTAACGAGCATGTTTCAAATTGAGCCAAATTAAAAGATAAGACATTGGTTAAGGAAAAGTTGAATTAAGGCCTCTAATTGGACTTTTGGAAATAGCTTCTTTAAATTGGGCATTTCCCCTCTTTTTTACATTAGAAATTATTAAAAGAGAGATGTCAAAATTTGAACTCATGGCAAGGGGAATGCCCAATTTGAAGGATGCCCTAAAATTTAATTTAGGGTTTGAATTAAATTTTGGCGGGAGACTTCAATTTTTAATTTGGTTCAATTTAGAATATTTCTGTCAATTACCACCAATAATATGAAATTATGAGATTCACCTCATATAAAAAATATTAATTTAAAAAAAAAATCATATCCTTAAGTAATAAAAAAAATTAAAATTAAATCTTAAAAGTAAAAAAAAAAGGGTTCATCACACGCACAATATTTATATATATACTACACAACAATATAAAAAGTCAAAAACCCAAATCCATAAAAGCAAAAAATTTGAGACTCAAATAACATTATAATATTAATGAAAAAAAGTAAGAAAACTTGGTGGTTTTTTTTTGTGTTTTTCATTTTTTTTTTATAATTTTTAATTTTTAAGTTTTAATTTTTTATTATTTTAAAAAATAATCTTCTAAATTTTATTATTTTTTATTATTTAAAAATATGAGATGAGACCGTTAGTATTAATTGATAAAAAAACCTTAAATTAAACCAAATTAAAAATTGAAACTCCAATTGAATCAACACTTAAATCAAATCTTAAATTAAACTTTAGAACAAAATTCAGGACTCAAATTAGGCATACCCCTACTCATGGCAGCTTAACCTACCAGTAAATTTTATAAAGAAAATAAAAAATTATTATGTCATATTAAAATTTAAATAAATTATTTATTTAATTAAACATAAATCATCTAATTGATATTAAAATCTTAATTATTCAGTTGTTGTCTTTTATATAAAAAATTTTATACTTAGGTCATCTAATAAATTTAATATTCATTAATTTGTTAGATGAATATCTTTTAATTTAGAATTTCACTTATTTATTTACATATATAAAAGGAATTCATAAACACATTACATTAAAAAAAATTTTTATTCAAATTTTTTATTATAAAATATTTAAATTTTTTTATTCTACATCAAAATTTATTTTGACTCCACTAAATTATAAATCACTCCAATACTGAGTGTATTTGGCTAGAAATAGAATTTTAAAAACGTTTTTTTTTTAAAAATATTAAGTTTAATTTTATTCTTTAATTTTTAAATTTTAAAACGATATTTTATTTTTATTCCAAAATATTTAAAAAATTGTTTAGTATTTTTTAAATTTCAAACATTATTTATATGTTTATTTTAAGTAGATGTAAACACCATATATATATATATATATATATATATATATATATATATATATATATACCTAAAAAATTAGGTAGTATGAATATTGTTAGCAATGATTATCATCATTTGAAAATAAAATTTTAATTTGTTTTGTTTAGATTAAAAGATTATTCTGTTGCTGAATAACTGATGTCCAATAATTAATTCTATTGAGTGATGATTCATTTATCAACTGTATTATCTAACTTGCCGAAATTTAGAATGCGCATTGTTCACACACGCTCTTACCTTTTTTATTTTTAGCCTTAATAGATTTCAAAGTTGCTTCGAATAGGTTTTTGAAGCAGTCACTAATTTCATTATTATCATACAAAAATAGACATTAAAAATAACAAAATCTAAATTTCACCATTAATTACCCCAATTTCACGGCCATTGCCACGTCCCTTCTATCTATAAAAATACATATTAAACACATTCCTCAAAATCTTAACAGACAGGCCTCTAGCCTCTGTCTTAACCTTCTTGTTAGGATCATTAATTAATCAACCTGTAATTAATTAACAATGGCATCTTCCCTAACCATCACACTGCTGTTGCTATATGCAGCAGCAGCAGCGCTGTTAATCTCACCTACACATTCCCTTAATTGTGCCTCACAGAAATTTACCAATGGAAAAACTTTCGCAACCTGCGTCGATCTACCCCAACTTTCTGCTTTCTTGCATTACACTTATGATGCCTCTAACTCGTCTCTTTCGATTGGGTATGTGGCAGCTCCAGCCGAGCCTGAGGGATGGGTCGCATGGGCGATTAACCCAACTAAAGAAGGCATGGTTGGATCACAAACTTTATTAGCTTACAAAGAGAAAGGATCTCTAGTTGTTAAGACCTATGACATTACGTCCTACGTTGCGCCTTCGGTTTCCAAGCTGTCGTTTGATGTGTGGGATTTGAGTGCAGAATCGGTTGGTAAAGATTATGCTTTATTTGCGACGGTGAAAGTGCCGGAAAAGGCTCAGACAGTTAATCAAGTTTGGCAAGTGGGTCCTTCTGTTGGTGCTGATGGAACACCTGTGCGGCATGCAATGAATGATGATAATACTAACTCTAAAGGAGTTTTGAAGTTAGCTGCCGGAAGTGGTAAGAATACTGGTGGTGGTGGTGGTGCAGCTGATGGACCAGGTGGGACATCATCAACGGCAACGGATGCTGCAACACCTGCAGGTGCAGCTGATAAGGCTGGAGCTTCTATGATTAGCAAGTTGAGTTTGGGTTCTTGCATGGGAATAATTGTTTCAGTTTGTAGTTTCATTGGGTTGTGATTTTAGTATTTTTTTTTTTATATGATGTTCAAGCAATGATTTCAATTATATTTATAATATAAAGTTATTATGTAAATTTGTGATTGAGCATTCCAATTTACAAGTTTCTCCCCTTGTCTTCATAATAATTAATATTTTTTTACACATAAAAAACTTATTATAAAAATTAAATTAGATTTCTCATACGATTGGATGGATATTTGATTTTTGAATTATAAATCTAATGATCATATTTATATTATGAAATTATATTATAATTAACAAACTAATATATTAAATAACTAATAATTAATTTATAATTTTATATAGTGAATTAGTTTCTTCTATACTCTTGATGCATGGAACCACATTAACTCCAATTTAAGAATATAAAGTAAAAAATGTGACAGTTGTTTTGAAAATTTTTATTTTGTGTTAAATAATTTGTTAAAAAAATAAATTTATATAAAATTATTTTTTTTGATAATTATACTTTTATAAATTTAATTAAATATTATATAAATATTGGATATTAGGAATCAAATCTCATATATATTAAAATTTTTCCTTTTGTTAAAAAAAAAATTTCAAACAATGCATATAATATATCTGAAATATGTAAAATGTAAGTGGAAGTAATGAAATATTGATTAATTACAAAATAATAAATAATTTATAATAAAATGGATTATTTTACTTAGTTAATTTAAACAATTTTGTGTTGTAAATTCAACTTGTTATAAACCCTTAATTTAATATAATTTTTAACTTTAAAATTAATACTCACCGGTAAAATTAATATTAAAAAAAATATAACTTTTAGTTTCAAATTTTATCGTAGTTTAATCATAAAGAAACAATAATTAAAATATTCGTTTTATATTTGATATTTTTTTAAGGAAAAATTTATAATTAATATTTTAATTTAACAGTAATGATGAAATAATTATAATTAAAAATAAGTGAAATTATTTAAAAATTTGAAACTCACAAATATATAAAATTCAAAATAATTTATGTTTTTAATCTTAATTTAAAAGCACATGCACTTAAAAAAAAAAAAAAAAAAAAAAAAAAAGAGGTAAAGATATAGCTAGACTTTCTTAATTTTTTACATGATTCGATAAAGATGTGAACTTGCTATTTGTGTGGAATGAATAGTAGTAATTTGGTTAATTGCTTTATATTTTTCAAACATAATTATTTTATAATTATATTTTATTTAAAATAACTACTTCTAAAATACTTATTAAAAAAATTATTATTTAAATAAAAAAATAAATTATCCTATTAAAAAATTATATTTAAATAAAAATAAAAATAAATATTAATATTTAATAATCATTAAATATATTATAATAACAACTAATAATAATTATATCAAACACTTAAAATAATTAATTATTTCTATCAATAATAATTAATAATTAATAATTATTATAAGTAAATAAATCAAATAAATCTTGATTAAAATTAATTATATAATTTTTTTATTTTCACCATAAAAAATTCACAGCAATTAAAAAAATAAGTCCAAATTACAAAAAATTATGGTAACAATTTGTCATTCTAGTAAAAAAAAAAAAAAAAAAAACAAAAAAAAAAACAAAATTATCAAAAATAGGTTTGACATAATTATGGACTTGACGTAGCCATTAAAAATAAAGAATAACCGATTTGACTCGGAAGAATTTGCCAATACTCCCACTGAGAAAAATCCAGTTCATTGTCCACCAAAAAAAGACACGTCCCGATCATTTTCCTTTTTTTTTTTTTTTTTTATAATTTCCTATTAAGTAACCATTTTATGTGGGGTTAGTGGGCTCATGGATTCCACGTGGCATCTCTTATCACCGTCAATTACAAAAGATTGCTCATTCAAATAATGAATCGCAAAGCAGCACTTAGTACGCACATGCCGTTAAATCAAAATTACATTTAGCCCTCCATCACATCTTGCGCGTGATGTCCACGAACCCCGTTTTCCTAACAAAATGCCACCTCAGAGTCCCCGTTTTAGATTTAAACGTGGCATTACTTAATTGGATTAAAAATAATAATTTTTTGTTTTTTAAATTTCTAATTTTCACAGTAGAAATGTTTATTTATTTATATTAACTCCTCCTTCTTCCTATTTTCAGGCCTTCTGTCTTTGGAAGTCCCCTTTGTCTCTGTGTTCCGCCAAAGATTTTAGCATAAATTTTAGAAGCTTAAAGGTCTCAACAATGGCTTCTCTTCGCTTCTCTGCTTTTATAATGGGTTTTTGTATATGGGTTTCTCTTATCTCGCCTGGAAATTCACAGACCTGTTCTTCTCAGAAATTTACCGGCAATGATTTATATGCTAACTGTTTAGACCTCCCTACGCTCGAAACTTACCTCCATTTCTCCTATGATTCTGCTAATTCCACTCTTTCTATTGCCTTCCTTGCTTCTCCTCCGGCATCAGGCGGGTGGGTTTCGTGGGCTATAAATCCGACTGGCACCGGAATGAAAGGAGCTCAAGCGCTTGTCGCTTATAAGAATTCTAAAAGTGTTATGACCGTAAATACCTACAGCATCAGCTCTTATACTCTCGAATCGGTTGTGCAGTCGAAGTTGGCGTTTGATGTATGGGATCATGGGGCGGAGGAGGAGAGCGGCGTTATGAGGATCTTTGCGAAAATTAAAATTCCGGCGGAGTTGGCGGCGAAGGGAACGGTGAATCAGGTGTGGCAGGTTGGGCCCAGCGTGGATGATAAAGGGGTACTGACGCCGCATGATATGAGTCCTCCGAATTTGAACGCTAAAGGAACTTTGGATTTAAAAGGGGGACAGACTGTGGTTAGCGGTGGAGTAGACTCCAAGACTAAAAAGAGAAATGTGAGTTTTGTTTATAAATTTTTCTTTTTTTTTTTTTCTGGGGATTGGAATTAGATGTTTATGAAAATTATTTTCTTTTCTTTCCTCTGTTTTTCCCCTTTTCTGTTTACTATTTTCATCTTTAGGCAGGGAAAGATTATGATTTTTTTTTTTTTTAAAGATCACATTTTTATTTTTATTTATTTTTATTTCAGTTTTAGATGGAAAAAAGCGATCATCTTTTTTCTTTGTTTTTAGGAAATTTTTAGTACTAGAAGCATTTCCTTGAAAATCTATCCTAATTATTTAGGTAGACCAGGCTCTGTATTTGTTTCTTGCATCAGTTAAAAATGGAAAAAATGGAAATTTGAATTATTACTGTGGATAAATCGAACATTTATAATGCTAGGAACAAGGAAAGGGAAAATTATGGGTACATATTTGTTATTGGATTTTGGCAAATTATATTGATTTGATTATGTTTTTATTTCAGATTCATGGGGTACTTAATGCTGTTAGCTGGGGAATTCTGTTTCCAACTGGAGTTATAATGGCAAGGTACCTGAGACCTTTCCAGTCTGCAGATCCAGCATGGTTTTATCTCCATGTTTCTTGCCAGGTCTCTGCCTATGCTATTGGAGTTGCTGGGTGGGCAACTGGTATGAAACTTGGAAGTGAGTCAAAAGGCATTCAATATACTGCTCATCGCAATATTGGAATTACACTTTTCGCTTTTGCAACTC
Organism: Aleurites moluccanus; assembly: GCA_948193065.1. NCBI lineage: Eukaryota > Viridiplantae > Streptophyta > Magnoliopsida > Malpighiales > Euphorbiaceae > Aleurites > Aleurites moluccanus. Next base: position 11,692 of record CANXYC012552340.1, on the reverse strand, counting down.
TGCAGGTAAACTCTCTCTCTTTTTTTTGTTTTGTATTTTTTTTTTCTGGTAAACTAGTCTCTAGTTGAGATCAAAACTTGCAACCTCACAAACCCAGAAACAACTCCAGAACCATTGAACCAAAATTCATTGCGGGTAAATAATTTTCAATTTTAGTTCATTTGATCAATGTGGCAGAGAGAAAGGGGAAACAAGGGACATTTTTTTTATTATTATTATTGTATTTGTGATAATTTAGCCTTCTATGTATTGTGGTTCATGGTGCTTATACATGGCCATTTTTGTTCAAAATCTTGATTTCTTTTTCCCTCTGTTAAAATCCTTGTGTGTGTTTTCCTGCAGCGTAATAAATATGGTCCTGTATTGAATTGACTAGACTTTTCTATGGCAAACATTGAACATATGAATACATAATACATGGAGATTTCTGTTTACTTGAAATATTTGCACAAAACATTTGGCTCTTGATATTTCTCAAGTTGCTATCCTACCATTTGATTCTTGGTTCTTTCCTTCCTTCCTTCCCCAGTAGGAAACTGTGCATATTTATATTTGTCTATCTTTTTGGTTGGCTGTGGTACCCATGAGTGAGATTCGACTTCTGTTTTTGCTCTGAATTGATTTATTCTGATGGCAACCCTTTGATTGGTTCTCTCAGGTTTTTGCATTGTTCTTGAGACCAAAGAAGGACCACAAATACAGATTTTACTGGAATATTTATCATCACAGTATCGGATATTCCGTAATCATCCTCGGCATTTTGAATGTGTTTAAAGGTCTAGACATGTTGCATCCTGAACGGAAATGGAAATTGGCTTACATAATTGTGATCGCTGTCTTGGGTGGTATAGCTGTGTTGCTGGAAATAATTACTTGGATTGCAGTCTTGAGAAGATCTAACAAATCCACCAAGCCATATGACATACAGAATAGACAAAGCAGGCAACAGTCGTTCAATGCATGATCAAGTAATTGATACAGTTCTCCCTAGTAGATTATGTTGTAATATTCTTTGATCAACTTAAGATTCTACTATGCCTACCTCTTCTTAGAGTCTTCCTTTTTTTTTCATCCTCTTTTACTTGATATGTTGTAAAATGGTTTGGCATTACCTGGTACATATTTATGTGTTTTGAGATGTTCTTTTCTACTATGACTGGAGTAACATTTTAAAGAATGTATGCGTGCGGAACATAATTTCAGACACAAGCGAATATTGTTCATGATTTTTCTTCGTTTTTATTGTCTACATTCCTTGTGCTTGGTACTGATGTTTTTGGGTTGGATAATCTTTGCTTTATAATGATCTTTGCATCAATTTACTTGGCTGAGCATTGAAACATAAATTAGGCATTCATACTAATTATAGATTTTGATTTTTGAGTGAAAATTCTCAACTTTTGAGTTGATTTTGTCAATGGAATAAGTTGCTGTTACCATTTTTACAAAAAGCTACACAGTAGAGAATAACTCCTTTTCTTTCCATAATTCCTCCTAAAATTAGTAAATTTACATTTAAGACTTTCTAGTTAAAATTAATTTAAAAATGTATAAAATAAATAATTTTTTATGGGCAAAATATAAATATCAAAAATAAAAATCATAAGATAGATTTAATTTAATGGGTGTATGGATTCTCAAAGAGTTTTTATCTATTTTTTTAGTGTTTGACAGTGATATTATTAGTGAATTTTAAGTTTTTAAATTAATTTGTTTTAAGTTATTATTAATAACTTATTTTAACAAAATTTATTATTAACATTAACTTATTATTAATTAATACATAAATAAAGTATAAGGTAAATGCAAATCTTGAATTTGAATAGAAAATATATAACTCCTATGACAAAGACCTCCATCATGAGACAATTCAATGTATCTGTATCAACAATAAAGACTACTTTTATGGTGATTTATCTTATTTTATAATTTCTGATAAGGAAAAAGGATTTTATATTTGATGAAAAGATTGTCATGTTGCTAATAGGAAATTTCTTAAAAATTAAACATGTTTGGAGAATTATCTTTCATGGAATCTTATAGTAGGTTGCTATCTGTCACACTAAAGACGCATATTTTGCTCATCAATAATTCATCATATCTTATTTTAATTGAGACTTCACTTTGACTTTAATTAAAACATCCTTAAGATATAAGGCATGCACATGCTTCTAGTCTTCTACAGCTTTCCCTTTCATTTTTTTTCATTATTTTATTATAAAATTAATTTAATAATATATATAATTTTATGTATTTAAAAAATTATATATTTAAAGTATTAATCATGATTATTTTTTATTTGATTTTGACGTAAACTCGAACTTATAATTTTATAAATTTAAAAATAATTTCATTTTCAATCTATTTTTTTAAATTATATTCATTGATTCCATCATAATATTTTTATTTATTAATTTCAACCTATTTTAAAAGTTTTTCCTCAATTACATGGTAGAAGACATTAAATTTTTTACTTTTTTTTCTTTGTGTGAGGCAGCGGTTGGGTTGTCTACTCAAATAACAAAAGCATATTATGACGTTGATTATCATTAAAGGAGGGAGAAGAAAAAGGGTTCAAAATAAGGTATTTTCACATACCTAATGACAGGACAGCACTTAATTTAGTCAGTAATTCCTCGTTGCAAGGTTACAAGCTATAACTTTGTTGATTGCCTCACTCATTTGTAGTGAGTAATAAGAAGATATAAACACTGACTATCTACCATTTGTAGTGAATTTATTATTCAAATATATATGCACTAAGGTAGGACCTGAATGATTCTAATAAGAGTTGAGAATTGGCATAATCTTTCCTTTAATTGGGGTGTGCAGATGGAGGAGAGTATTTGAAAAGCAACATTGAATCCCATAATAAATTATCGTAACGCACTTCTGTGTAAAAAGAGAGGGGTTGATTTTGACCTTCGAACCACACGTCCCTCGCTGGACTCTCTCTTCGCTATCTGTAATAATTACAACTTTGGTTTGCGTCTGCCACAAACAAACCTATTATCTGTTTGAATTTTCTATTTCATACTTCATATAATTAATAAAAAAATATTAATTATTAAATTACTTTAAAAAAATAATATATCACATAAAAAAAATTAAGATATATTATATAATAAATAATTCAGACTGAAATTTTACTATACGTAAATTCTAAAGAGTATATTTTATATAAATAAATAATATTTTAATTAGTTTTTAAATATAAATAAAGTAATTTTTTAAAATTTTCATTTTATTTTTCTTTTTATAAATAATAACTAAAATAATTAAATAGAATATATAAAAGTTATAAAATTTAAAATAAATCGTAAAATTCACGCAATATATCATTGAAACTTTATTTAGTTAATAACTAGTTAGCTTGCCTGCATAATACTGCGGGTAAGCATTTAAATAGTATAAAATTATATATAAATTAAATGAAATAAAATGATATATAAATTATGATAAATAAATTAACAATAATAAAAATGATAATTATTGTTTGCAAGTGAAATATATAAAAAGTGACAACAATTTATATAATATAATTTATTAACTATTATTTAATAACTTCATCCTTAACATAAAAAATAATTTAATAACATTTTATTAATATCATCTTAAATTTACAAAACATATAATTTAATTTAATTTGTTATAAATATTATATATCAATTCTTCACATGTTATTAGATATATTAATAAGGATGAAACTTGTTTAACTTTATTATAATATATGGCTCACATATTCACAATTTTGAAATTTAATATTGAGATTAATATAATAAACTTGATTTTATAATATAAAACACAATATGCTAGAAGGATTTTAGCTAAAATTAATTTTTAAATATAATAAAAAAAAAATATATCACCTTAATTGTAACAAAAAGGTATAATCCAACTATGAAATATTACAAGTAAAAATTTTGTACATATTTTACATCATAAATTTATACAAATTTTATTTTATCTTATTATTCGCAAACATACCAAATTAATAATAATTAATAATCACTTTAGAAATACTTTAATATAGTTGAAAATAAAAAGCAATTCTATACTAAATCTAAGAATAGATTTTATTCATTAATTTTATTTTTGAAAATTGTAAAATTGTCAAATTCAAATGGGTTTTGTTAGACAAATAAAATTATGGAAAAATAAATAATTAAAATCATACCTCAAGAAAGCAGGAACTAAAAAAAAAGCATCACTAAGAATCACATATCAAAATAGAAGTAGTAGTCATGAGTTAACAATAAATATGATATATATATATATATAAAAAAAAAATAGTAATCAGGGCAACTTTTTTAAATTTTATATAATAAAAATGAAATACTATTAATTTTTAAATAATTTTATAAATACTTACGCCACTTAATAATTAAAATTTAATTTTTAAATCTTAATTTTATCAAAATATCATAATTCACTAATTTATAGTATAAAATTAACATATTTGATAAGGCTGAAAATATATGGAGTGTTCACAATATTTCATATGAGAATTTATAAAAAATAAACAAATACATGCATATGCATTATCAACAAAGATGGTTAATAATTAGTGAAACCGCCAAAATTGTATATTTATACATGTGCTGAAAAAGTTTCAGTCACTTTATTATATATCATTATAAATATGAGTAATATGCAACTCAACAAAATAAATACATTGGTAAGATATATATATATCATGGGAATGTTCTGATGTCAAAATATATAAAATAATATAATATTATTTCTTTCATTTCATTTATATAGATAAAATTTTTATTTTAAATATATAAATTTATTTAAAATAAATTTGACATAAAATATAAGGTCTATTTTATCATTTTTTAATTTATAAAATTCATTAATTATATGATAATTTTTATATAGTGATAAATAATTTTTTATACTAAATTAAATTATATTATCAAAAATGAATTAACCTATTTTTTAAATTTTATTTATCTCTTTATATTTTTAAATATCATCCAATAAATTTTTTCATTGTAATTTTTATATACAATCAAAATAACAAAATAGAAGGAACAGTAATTAATGTGTTGATGACAAATTAAGAAAAAAAAAATTAAGTTAAAAAAAATTATTATTCCTTAATTCTTGTGTAAAAATAATAGTGTTTATATAAATAAAACGGAGAGAGTATTATTTAACTTTGAGATAAGTTATAAATACAGTAATTATGTTTATGCTGGAGAGCATATTGCTCCAGTTTTTTTTTTTATTTTTTATTTTTTAAATTTAAATAAACTATTAATATTATCAAAATCTTAAAATGCGTACCTTTCGTTTGTAGAGTCAGTTAACAAATTATAATTTAATTTCTAAAATTTAATTTAATTAAAAAATAATTTTTAAATTACATATATAATAAAATAAAATAAATAATTATTTTATTTACTTAAAATTAAAATAAAGATTACTTTTAATTAAAATTACTTTTAATTTAATTAAAATAACTAATTTTTATTTAATTATTTACTTTTCTAAAATTAAAACAAATAAAATTATTTTTTATTTAATTAAAATAATTAATTATTTAATTTATTTTCTTATTTTTATATATTTAAAAATTACTTTTATTTTATTTAATTAAAAATTATATTTTTATATTTAACTAAAATTAAAATAATTAAAAATAAATGATTTTTATCTTTTATATATATATATATAATACACTTTGGTTATTTTACTAAAATTTAATCAAAAAATCAAAGAAAATAAATAGAATGATCAAGCTGATTGATGAAATCAAAATATAAAAGCTAACTTAATTTTTTTCTTTAAATATATTCATTCCTAAAATATCATTCTCTTCTTTCTTTCTTTTTTTTATATTTTTTTATTTAATTAAAATTAAAATATTTAAAATTAGATATTAATATTTTTTTTTATGAAATATACATATATAATTTTTTATTTTTTCATATTTTAATTTAAAATATAATTTTTCATAATTTTTTTTAATATGTGTATAAAGTCATGTGTTTTGATCAAGATGCAACCAATGGAGTATTTTATATAATATAAATGATTATGTTTCAATTTTAGTAACATAATCCATTAGTGAATTTTCTATGTAAAATAAAAAATAAAAACTTGTATTTTAATTCAACTTGTAGTTTTAGTACTATCTTTAAATTCCAAATATTAGATTATCATAATTTGATTAAAACAGTTGAAAATATATTATTTTTCTCTAATTTATATTAAAATAATTATTTATACATGTGATTTTTCAATAATATTTTATATTCACATAAATGTATATAGATAACAATAAAGAGGGGGTTATTATTTTATATCTTCTTATTAGCTTAAAATACTATTCAAATTGGCGATATCCACCGTTAGATTTAGTCATGTTGGATGTTACAAACTATGTACAGTTTCATTTTCTCATAAATTTCAGTTTTTTTTTTAAAAAAAAGAGAGCCATATGTACGTTTTTATGGTATTTATACAGTAGTAATAGTGTATAGAAAGCAAAAAAGATAAAATAAAATAAATGGGGTAGCTGAGATAAGATCTCACCACAATATTTGAAATTTAAGTTACTTTAAACCATTAAACCACAAACAATTTTTTTGTAATTTGATTATACATAATAATATATAAGTTAATTGTGCTGAATGGATGGGATAAATACACAGTGCAACCCCATCCTCTTTTAGTTTATATATAATAATTCCCCTCTGCAGGGCTACGAATTCTAACTTTTATTGATTGCCTTGCAGCTCACTCAATTGTAGTGAGTAATAAGAAGATAAATACTGACTATCTATCATTTTAGTGAACTTATGATTCAAATATTTTTCAAATATTTATACATTAACTAGAGGTAGAAGTTAAACTGATTAAATAAATTAAAATAAATTAAAATTGATAATTTTATAATTATTTGATTTAATTTTATATATATTATATTTTTTTATTTTATTTAATATTAATTTAAAATTAAAAAAATAATTATTCATAAAAATTAACTAAAAATAAATAAAAAAATTAATTCCTAAAAAAAAATATAAATTTTAAATGTATTACTTAATAAAATAGAAAAATTTTGTTTTATATATTAAATTATTTTTGAATTTTTACTAATATTTTTTTTTATATTTTTTCTCAAAGTTTATAATAAAATAATAATAATTTATTAAAAAAATAAAAATTTTGGCCAAAAATGATTAAATCGAATTAAATTTATAATTTAACTATAATAATAATTTAATTTAATTTAAAAAATTTTTAAATAGAAAAAATTAATTAAATTAAATCGATATCAGTATAGTAAAAACTGAATGATTCTAATGAAAGTTGAGAGTTGACATAATCCTTCATTGAATTGGGGTGTGAAGATGGAGGAGAGTATTTGAAAAGGATTTGAATGCCATAATAAATGATCGCAACGCACTTTTGTGTAAAAAGAGAGGGGTTGATTTTTGACCTCCGAACCACAAGTCCCTCGCTGGACCTTCTCTTTGCTAACTGTAATAATTGCAACCTTGGTTTGTTGTCTACGACAAACAAACCTCAAAGTTTGGTAGCATGTAAATTCTAAAGAGTATTATATATATATATATAATATTAAATGGAGTAATTTTTTAAAATTTTTATTTTGAAATAATTAAATAACAGTATAGAAAATTATAAAATTTAATCCACAAAACAATTACAAATTTGCACTTAAATGCATAATTATTTTTCGACAAATATGAGAAGATTATACATTAATTAATTAAGAAATTAATCAACAAGCAAATTAAACTCTTCTTAAGAACAAAACAGCTGTGGAGTCTAACATCCTTTTCATGAAAAGCACATTCATGGGGGGATTAGGTATAAACTTTACTCTTATCTTCATTCAAAATATTCTCTCTTATTTAATCCATAGTGTTTGATAATGACCAATTTTCAAATCCAATAATAATAAGATGGGCCATGTCATAATGATGTTAGGATGACTAAATAATTAAATTTAACATTTTTCTTAAAAAAATAAAATAAATATGACATCATAAATGTGTCACCAAGTTTTTTGTATTGATTACTAAATAATTTTTATTTTATTATTTACTACTTTATGAAGATGGAGTAGCTAGGGCTTCATTAGCTGGGCCAAACTCTAATCTTACCTAAGCAGCGTCTGCTTGTAGTCCTAACTCCTAAGTCCTAACTTTAGGTTCAACAACCGAATAAATGGACTATAGCCCACTCCTCCAAATTTCTCAATTTCATCGCTCCCTCTTATGTTTTTCTTTTAACATTAAGAGAAGGGAGATCGAACCTAAATCAGACCGTATGTATATTTAATATGAGGTTATGCCTAAATCAACTTTCTTGTGTTCATGAACACATCTAATAATGGGCAGTACAACAACCAAACCAATAAAAAATTATTATGTACAATAATATTCCTATCTAAATGTTGGCCCCATAGTTTAGCCACTAAATGTTTGCCTCGTAAATTTCAATTATATTTAATATTGACAATTACCTTTATAAAAAATTTATTATGTATAATAATGCTCCCATCAAATAATTTTCTTAGGATAAAAAATAACTGATCAAGAATAGGTTAAAAAAAAATTTATGATTCGTTTAGATGAGAAGAATTTAAATAATAAATTTAAATTTATGTTAAATATTTTATTTGAATTATTAAAATTATATGAATTTAAATTTGATTCAAATATCTACTGAAATATAACTCTTTAAAAATTTAATTTTTCAAATATTATTTTTTACTTAATTATTTCAAATTTATTATTTTTATTTTTAATTTAAAATTTCTATTTTTAAAAAAAAAATTAAAAATTTCAAATTTCAAATTTTTTTACTTTTTTCAAATAAGAAATTTATAAATTTATAGATTTTAAATCTAAATCCATGTATCCAAATACAATCTTAGAGGTGTATTGAATAAAAATAATTAATGAATTTTTTAAATTTTTTTAAGTGAATGACTTTTGTACAGTTTTATAGATTTTTAATAGTTTTTACATAATTCATGACTTTATAAATGACTTTTGCGAATTTTTATTTTATAGACATAAATAGACTTTTATAAATTTTAATTGATTTATAATAACTACATTAATATTTGTAAAAAATAAATTTTTTTTATTTGGGTTCATATTAATCGTAGATTGTTACTTCTAATAATAATATTTTTTTTTAAAAATAAAAAAATAAAAAAATAATATTGTCAATATAAAATTAATTTATCTTACATAAAGAAATAAAATAAAAAAACTTAAATTTTCATATTAAATATCATATTAATTAATTAATATTTATTTTTAATATTTTTAAATATTAAAAATATATTACATTTTCAAAAATTTATAAATAAAATAAAATAAAATAATGAGTATACGGAGAGTTTCAACTTTCTCTCTATATATTTCAGCTATATATATTAGTTTGCAAAAATTCATTTTGTATAATCTATTATTAAAAATATTTTTTTATTAATTTTAATGCCATATAAAGAGGTAAAACTATATAAATATTATTCTAAACATAAAATATATTAATATAAAATTATTATATATTTTATTATTATTATTCAGTTTTGCTTTCAATATTTTTATTTTTAACTTTATATATTAATATAAATATTCAAATTATTAATTATAATACATTCAATAAAAGAAATAAAGAATTATAAAGAATATAATCAAAACAATTATATTATAATGTATTAAAAATATTCTATTATCTTTTTTTTTTATATATATATTAATTTTATTTTTTATTCCTCATTTAATTTGTTCAAATAAGATTATTAAATAAAAAATTAATAAAAATCTTAAACTCTAATATTAAATTCCTTATTAATTATTAAATATTTATTTTAAATTATTTTTAAATACTTAAAATTATGTAAAAATTTTAAAAAATTATAATAAAAAAATCAAATAGCAAGCATAGAGAGAGTTTCAATTTTTTTTTTTAATATTTCAGTTTTAATATATAATAGTTAATAATACTCGTGATTTATGCGGCTTATTATTAAAAGTAATTTTTAATTATTTTTATACTTAAAAAAAATATATATAAATATAAATATAAAATTATTATATTTTTTATATAAATAATAATAATTATTATAATTAATTTTTATGTTGATCTCTCCATCAATATTTTTATTTATATATATGTTAATATAAAAATTTAAATTATTAATCATAATATTTAATAAAAAAAAAGAGATGGAATAATATAATAATGAAAGCAAATAAAACATATTTAAAATATTATATAACATATATATATTTTCATATGAATGATTTTGAAAAATAAATTCATTATTTGTAGTAATTTTTTTATTTTATTTGGTTTGATTTCTCCTATCAGCATATAAAAAATAAAAATCATTTAAAATTTTTCTAAATTTTGAGAAGAAGTAAATAAAAGATCTTGTTAATACTAACACAAAAAAAGTCATTTAAAATATTTAAAAGTCTATTTTTTTTTAAAGTTAATGGCTTTTTAAATATCGATAGGTTTTTAAAAATTCTATAAAAATTTTGATTGAATATTCCTTAATTTCTACATACTTTTTTTTAGAATATTTAAAAATTTTAATTAAATATCACTTTATTTTTATAAAATTTTTAAAAATATAGATTAAATACACTTTAATTTTTTAAATTCATAAAAAATTTAAAATTTAAAATTGAATACATCATGTTTAATGTATTAGATATCACATCCAACTAGACTTATTTATTAATCGAATTGTATGGATTGAGCGAATTGTATCTTTAAAAATTTTAATATTTTCTAGGTCTAAATGCAACTACTAAGGGAAGTATTATATCAATCATTATTTCCTTTTTACAGTTAGTACTTAGGAGAGTATTTAAAAAAAATATATATATATATTATAGTAAATGTAAAATAATGTTTGTCAAATCCAACTCATATTTAATTTAAATTATATATCATATGGTCAATAGCATAAAATCGAAGGGACAAAGCCCCGTGCATTCAGTTGACCAGGTGGACGTTCTGCAACAGTCGGTCAATCTGGAAAACAAAAATTTAGAAAAGCAAAGATGGACCAGAAGAAGACAAAGCCTAGATCACCCCCCTTAACTTTATCTGCAATTATTTTATTTATCTCTTGCTCTGTATTTGGTTCAATTTTATTAAAATATTTATTTTATTTATAAATAAATTTTAAATAAAATTTATTTATAAATAAATTTTTATATTTAATATATTAAATAATAAATATAAAATTCATTTCAAATGAAATAAATATTATGACTGATATAATTTTAATATTAATTTTAATATTTCACTTGCTCAAAATTTTTTTTATAAATATATTATTTATTTATTTATTTTTTTAAAATTTCATATTATATTAATAAAAATATAAGTATTTAAAAATTAATTTAATATTTATTAAAAATACCTTTTTATATATATTATTTTTTAAAAAATAAAATATAATTTTAGTTATAAATAATTAAATTTATTAAAATTTTATATTTGTAAAAAAATTTGAATAAAAAATCTGGGAAACTGTCCCAAATTATATATATATATATATATATATATATATATATATATATATATATATATATATATATATATATATATTTTTTTTAGTAGAGGGAAAATATTTATATGTTGTTTGAATAAATTAATGTAATGTTGGAGTTGG